>QANT01007500.1:0-12794 GCA_003254885.1 Purshia tridentata
CTTCACTATGAAAAGTGTTTGATAAGCAACCACAAAAAAATTATGAAGAGTGTCTAGCCTACGCTACAAAAATATAAACCAAATATGAGAGGATATTGAATAGAGAAATACGGGAAAAGAGAGAGAATATGAGAGAGTAGGATAGGCGATAAGTCAACAAATCAAGATGAGGGCACTTTTCCTATACGGAAGTTGCATAAGAAAAAAATGCAGAAAATCAAAGACAACCACTAGATTTCAAACTGTCAATGAAATTAAGTGGATGTTCTTAATTTCCTTCATTTATTTTTTACGCAACTTCCACATAAGAAAAAAATTCATCAAGATGATAGGTCAACGACTGGCCCATCTGGGAGAAAAGGTAACATGCCCGTGGGGTGAGATTAAGTGGGGTTGGGTTAATGATGAAAATTTTGGTTTAAGAGTTATATTGAATTTTAAAATAAAAATAGAAAAATAAAGGGGGTATCAATAGAAGGGTTAAGTTTATTTCTTTGGAGGGTACAAAAATTTAATAAGTGGGCTCAGAGAGGAAATTGCCGCTATAAATAGCAACGACTATAAAGGTGAAAACACTGTGGAGAAGCACAGCGCACATTGTGCCACTCCCGCTCAAAATTCTGAGAATTAGGAACGAATAACGATACAGATGTCGGCCATTGCCAAAGGTTGGATCTATGGAAATGAGACGGCAGCTGAGATGCTATCTAGGGTTTCAACGGAGCGGCCCTTCTTGCTTATTCCGCCTCTTCATCGTGTCCCTCTCCGCGTTGGCAATGTGGTGGAGCTCGTCGGCCCCTCCTCGTCAGCCAAAACCCAGATCCTTATTCAAGTCAGTCTTCGTTTTTCTATTACTATCTCACAGAGAAATTTAATTTTGTTTTTATGTAAATTATTTGGTGTTTGATTAGGCTGCTGTTAATTGCATTCTTCCCAAGGAGTGGAATGGGGTGAACTATGGCGGTTTGGAGCGTTTGGTAATGTTCATTGACTTGGATTGTCGTTTTGAAGTTCTGCGCCTTTCGGAAGTTCTGAAGCACCGACTTAGGGAACCCACTGGTGAGCTGGTGTCTTATATATACCGATTCCCTCATTTACCAAGAAAAGTAGGACTTCTTATTTGATATTTGCTTAAAACATTTTGCTCTGCATATTTTGTTTTAGGGTCAATGCATTACGATGAGGAATTGTATGGTATGTGCATGAAACGCTTCTTGTATGTCCGTTGTTATGACAGTCTTGAATTTCTTGCCACTCTCAAGGTGTGAAGAAGCTCTTTTACTTCAAATGAACTTACATTCATCATCCAAAAGAAAATAGTAGAATTATCTTCTCTATCTCTAAAAATACTACTTTTCTTCATGCGAGCTCTTGATAACAGCTTTAATAGATAATTGACGAATTTATTATAGTAGTTTCCCTCATACCTCTTTTACTTTTTTCTTGTAATATAGACATTGCACTATCAGCTTCAAAAGGAAAAAGAAGTGCATAAAGTTAGCATCAAATTGCTCATGATTGATAGGTTTGTCTTAGAATCTGGAATATTAATTTTGCATCATTCATTCGAATTTAAATTCTGGTTAGTGGTAACCTATGCTGTTGTCAGGGTGGTTTTTTATTTTTTATTTTTTATTTTTTTTACTTTTTAATTGTACTGCACTCTATCATGTTTGTTATTGGTAATGGTTGGTTTATTAGACGGACACATTGTTTGTCTTATTCTGTGCCTTTAATATAATGTAATGTTTCTATCTTTTTTATTTATTTCTTCGCCTACTTTCTATAATGTTATTGCTTACGTTATGTCTCCTATATATTATGAATCACTTAGAAACCTGCACATATGCACGATTTAATTGACAGGGTTCAATTTAATTTAATTATTAACCATATAGTCTCCCACCATTTTAACAGTATTGGACCTTTCCATTGGGTAGAACGTAGTTCAACATTCTTTCCGTTGGGGGGTGATAAGAGGTAATCAATCTAGCTGGTTACTTTTGTTCATCTTTAATTTCTTGGATCACTCAGATATAAATAATAAACAATCTGGTGTATAGGAAATGCCTCACTCTTCAGAGTGTGTCAGACACTGTAGTTCAGGAGATCAGAAAGCTTCTGCTGTTGCATCCCATGCTCGTTATAGCTACAAAAGAAATAATTTTGGGGAATGCATATGGCGTGGATGAGGTCAAACGGTGAGTTTCTTGGAAAGCTCAAAATTTTTTAACTTCAGCTATGTTGATTTTACTGTACATTGAGAAAAGATAAAAAGAAAGGCAAAAACCTTATTTAATTGATTCTTAGTGCGAGTTCCAGAGTTATCAGTAGTCAGCCTTTATTTTCATTATGGATGGAAGGTATAAAAGATTTCAGTTTAAATTGTAGTCATTTTTGCTATAACATGAAAATCATTCACTCTTTTCCCCTAGGAAATAAGCCCTTCTGCTGTTATGGTTTCACCCTAACTATACATCATTTGCTTTACTTTTCTTTTCTGGTCTCATTTGTTAATATATTCTACTATAATCCTCTCATAATTTCAGAAATAAATCTTTGCTGGATGTCTCAGATTTAAGAAATATAACAAGTAATACTCAACAACTTCCATATCGTGAGTATATGCCATCCGTCTGGCAGGTAAAATTCATCGATACTGCTTGGTATATATAACCTGAGGAGTCGATGCTTAACTATGTCATACTTGTTATTTAATAATATACTGGTTACAGTGTGCTATTATAGTATTCTGTTTTTTAGTTACTTTGCAAAAAATTGAGACTCATTTGTATGAAATCAAAATTATAATATGTACAATTTATATTTTTCTTTCACTTTATAACTATCTGTTCACCAAGCCCAGTTGGCATGCTAGTTCGTGTGACTGCATGTTTGTACCTCTAATCAGTTGTTTTGCTTGTTGCAGTCCTTTGTTACACACAAGATACTTGTACGAGCTTCAGGTTGACAATTTTCCTTTCATGGAAAAAAATTTTGTTAAATTTTTTCTTATAAATTATAATGAAAATTTTTTTTGTTAAATTTATCTATTTCCTCCTAGATGATCATCTGCCTATAAGACATGAAGAACGTTCCCTCTATGTGTTGGAATGGTTATTGCCTTCACTTAGTTTCCGAGACAAGTTTATGATGAAAGATGTGAGAAACTTTCTCAAAATTTGAGAACTGTTTAAAAGAATTTAATAACTTTTGTTGGACATGATTGATGTTGTATCTGGTTCTGCAGGATGGTATTGTTATTGTATCATGATGTGAGTCTGGGGAGGAACATGCATGGAATGTGGTCTCTTTATTTCGTTATTTCTCATGGTGCCAGGTATGACGTATTGTTTCTTAATCATGTGAGCTTGCATAAATTAAAGTAAAGAACACATCCAGCCTTATGATTACGATTTTCAGGCCAACACATTTAAAATTATTCCATATTTAGTTTTGGAATGTTGTATTGTGGAAATAATGTTGGATCTGGAAAAGTTTATTTATTTAACTTCCCGTTTTGTTCTCACCCTTTCAAATTTTTAGCTTTGATCTTATATAGTCGCCATTAATTCAGACTTTCTTTGTTTTAACTTAGGCTTAGTTGGTCCTTGCAGGGAGTTAATTAAAAGAGATGGGATTTTCTGGTACGTGTGCAGACAGGTTTCGGTTCCCGTTTTGGGGGTTTGCGTAGTGGTACCTGGTCTCATGGTCTTGGTCCTTGGATCGACCTCAGATGTTCGAAGGTCACATATATGGGAAGATACCATTACTCATTAGGCATGCCTGCCTCCGTGTAGCAAAGTGGGTTGTGGGCCTGTGGCCCCTTGTATCAAAAATGAACAAAAAAAAAAGAAACATAGAGAATAATTTTTTAACAGACTAGCACATAAACATGTGCTTGCACATACACCATGTACACCATAATGATTTAATAGATGGGAATATCATAGACGTGTTGTACATAAACAGAGAAAACAAGACACTTAAATTCCTATCAATGCTATTATGTTGATCTTTGTTAATATTTCAAGATTTAAACTTTGTTATTTCAACATAGGAGATGTTTAACTGGTAGTTGGGTTAGTTCGGTTATTCCTCAGTCGTGTCATTCGGATATAGTAGTAAAAATTGGTTTACAATAGAAGTGTAGAAACTTGTAATACTATATTTAAACAAGAAACACATTTCTTTAATTCTTTGGATGTAGTACTTGTTAAAGTATTAGTTGAAAATAAAAAAACGAAGCATACATATAGAAACAAGAATTTACATTCAGATTCACGGCATTTCTGTAGGAAGATGATTTGAGGTAAAAAAATGACCTTTGTGAATGTGATTTCTGGGGTATGTAATTTTCCCGCCAATCCGAAAAGCATACGAGCATTGGCGCCAATCCACAAAGCATATGGTGATGCGAGCATAAGAGGGAGGCAAAGGCATTCCTTGGGCGGCGTTAGAAAGGGAGAAATGGGTTCGACTCCGAAGGCTGCCACCAAATGCAAAACCCTACTGGATCACTTCCAACCACCACAACCCACCGCCAACAAACGCTTCAAAACCGATTCCAAAGCTCTCTCCAAATCCCAATCCGACGGTTCGCCCAATCACTCCGAACCCTCCTCCGCCTCCGCCCTCACCGCCGAGCAGAAGTCACGCATGGAACTCCAAAAGCTGCTCGCCAAAGCCAGACGCAACCTCTCTCTCTGCTCCGACAGAGTCTCCAACTTCAAGTCCAAAGGTAAACAAATTATTTAAACCCGAATTTCACTTTCATTTCCTTTCTGAATAAATAAATTAACAAAACTGATTTTTAATTTTTTAGGTGAAGGAGTGAAACTCGAGGAGCTGCTGGTGGAGGAGACGTGGGTGGAGGCGTTACCCTCCGAGCTTCACAAACCCTACGCCAAGAACCTCTGCAAGTTCGTTGAGAGTGAGATTTGCGGCGGTAGCGTTCCCATATATCCGCCGACTCACTTCATCTTCAACGCTCTCAACTCCACCCCTTTTGACCGGGTCAAGGCTGTCATCCTGGGTCAGGACCCGTATCATGGTCCGGGTCAGGCTATGGGTCTCTCTTTCTCTGTCCCAGTGGGTGTCAAGGTCCCCTCCAGTCTGGTTAATATTTTCAAGGAACTTCACCAAGATGTTGGCTGTTCTATTCCATCTCATGGCAATCTTGAAAAATGGGCTGTCCAGGTTTCAATCATATTACTCTTCTCGACTTTCTTTTTCTAATGCAGAAGATACATTGCCTCAGTTTCTTTTGTGAATTGGGACTGACATTCATTTTTCAAATTGATTCTAGGGTGTTCTCTTGCTCAATGCTGTTCTTACTGGTGAGGTTTTACATGCCTAAACTTTTCTCATTCTTGTTTTAGATTTTAGATCTGTTTCTTTATGCTACTACTAATGATTCATGAAAAGATGTTACCGGTAATTCTGTTAGTTCTATATTATTCTAAAGTTGATTGTTCACAAAATGCCAATCATCTTATCGATACCATTTTCACTACTTTCAACCCTAATAAGTCGAAAGTGAGGGCCTTGCATATTGTGTGTTAGAGGTAACCAAAGGGTGATTCTTGCTTCTATTATGAATAAAATATATAGGACAATTTCTTACTGAACCTGTATCCATTTCTCTTTCCTTTTCTCCTTATTGTACTCCATGTTATTTCATTTATCTAGTGACCTTTCATTTTCATATTCAGTTAGGAATCATCAGGCTAACTCTCATGCTAAGAAAGGATGGGAACAATTCACTGATGCTGTTATCAAAACAATTTCACTAAAGAAGGAAGGGGTTGTTTTTCTCTTATGGGGAAACTCTGCTCAGGCGAAATCCATGTAGGTTTATCTTTAGTGTTAGTCTTGTGTAGATGTACAAATTTCTGAGAACATCAAAAAGATTTATTTCTAGTGGCTCTGCGATAAGAAAATTTCCCACAAAACAAATATTACTGCTCTCTCTCTCTCTCTCTCTAGTTGTTCCACTGTGAAATGAATACTATTTAGGTTGAACAGAGGGCCTAACTTTGCTGCATACGGCAGATTCTTTCAATCATAAAAGAACTTTCGGCCTATTTCTATATCAATCATAAAAGAACTTTCGGCCTATTTCTATATCATTTGTATCAGTCACAATGAGTTAATGAGCTGGATCATATAATATGTGAATATTGTGGACATCCGGCCCTTGATTATTTTGGCATACAACTGTGCCATATATTGAGTCTTAAAGATATTCTTCTTGACCTTTCCTCGGTTGTAAAGTTTTTAGCCACCATGATCTCAATACTTTTATGTTTTTCAGCCCAACAAAAAATAGAAAACGTAGCTCTGGTAATCAGAATCTTTAACTCGGAATGAGACGTAAGTAGTGTGTTACAAATATATAGGGGTGTCAATGTAAAAGGGTTTCAGTCTCTGGCTAAAGGGTTGGGAAGAATTTAGTGGTTTTTTTTTTTTTTCAATTGATTAGAGAATTATTTTACTATGCAGGTTGATTGATGAGTCAAAGCATCACATTCTCAAAGCAGCACATCCTTCTGGTTTGTCTGCAAACAGGGGTTTCTTCGGTTGCAGGTCGGTTTAACTCCAGAAGACAAGTGGTATCAGCTATTATAATTAATTTGCATTTTTGCGGGATTTCTTTGCTTGGCTTTATCAATCTGAAATTTCACCTAATTTGCAAAATGATACTGAATATACGTTTCTTCTTGGGCTGTAGATATAATTTCATGGGTTCCATGTCTCAATATAATTTTATGTGATTATGTCAAGCAAAAGTACATGTTAACCGGATAATTGCTCATGATGTGAACAGGCATTTTTCTCGCACGAACCAGCTTCTTGAAGAGAAGGGTGTTCCTCCCATCGACTGGCAACTTTGATATACAAAAACATCTCAGCGAGCAGCACCTAATTATAACTTAATTTTGTTTCAAAATATCTCTGTCAAGTTCACTTTTGACGAGGTTTGGGGACTTCTTTTAGATGTTGATACATTGTACAGAGTCCAGATACTTTTTTTTTTTGATATTTCTATTTATCCATGTAGCGTTGCCCCCTACGCAATGCATTTTGTCCCCTACCCAATTATCGGTATTGCTTTGAATGTTCGCTGCTCTTCATTGGTGGTAATACAGAATTCCGTTTCCTTCAGTGACATAGTATATTACTACTTGACCCTTATACGAAACAAATTGCAATTTTTTGATTTCTATCCCCAATTTTCATTTTTTAGTTTCTTGAGAATGGTGATTCTAGTTGTCTTTGCACAACTACCAAGATTACTGTGGACCTCTGTACAAAATCCATGTCGTCATGGTTACAATAATTATTAATTTATAGGTTGATAATGACCAATTATAACTTGAGATCACACGGACTCTACAAAAATGCAATTTACCATCACGGTTGGCAAATTCTACACGCCCTATCCACACTCTGGTCTAGTGGCTCCAGACGCACAACCTTGTGCCCGAGTAAACTTCACAGAATTGGACTTGTTGTGTCCACGTGACTCGGTTGCCATTGGCCTCTTGCTCAATAATGGTCAACACACGCCACCACTCATGAAGCAAAGGACTTTCGTTATCAACCACAATTGCCTCAGTAGCCAAAACCAACGGTCCTGATTATTGCTGGGTTTCATTAATTCACGTAAAACTTTGCGCACCAACTGATGAGTACTGATTTTTGTTGCTGTATCAGTTGCAGAATCACCACTAGCCTCCTACCATATCCGAAACAACAAACAAGCATTAGACCCATAAATTATATCTGTTCCTGTTTGCTTTGCCTCGCTGCTACCAGGTTGGGTTTCTATTCCATCCTCAATTTATGGGGTTTCATTGTTAACAGTACTGTTTTTGTTTATGACTAGAATATACTCTCTCTCATTTATTTGTTTAAATTTCTCATGGAATTGGAAAAAAGGATATGCTAGAATCGATATTATGAATAAATGAATCTCTCTCTTTGTCTCTTTCTGATTTTTAAATCATAATGGAATCCAAACAGCTACCAGGGTTCTGAATTATTGGTCTTTTAAAATTATCCAGCTTGAGAGTAATAAATTATATTAATTGAGGGTAAATCTTGCTGTAGGGTTGTCATAGAGTTCTTTCAATGCATTCATGCCAATGAAAACAGACTTCCATTCCATGAATTCTACTCTAATTGTATTGACGACACTATATTTTTCAGGACATGACGAGCATTATTTCAAGCCACCATTGTAATTGGTCATTCGGAATTCAGGAGAACCTTAACACAGGATTTAACAAGGTTCTGTTTCCTGGATATTACGGTTCACATTTTCCTTCAAGGGGATTGGTTTTTTCCAATGGTAATTACCACATTCGCTATCAAAGTGATCGGAGATATAGGCCCATCTTTTCCAGTACACTAGATGATGGCATAAATCCAGATGACTCGGAAGATCGGATTGATGCAAACGAATCTCCCAAAGCTGAAACTGGAGGGGTATGTCGATACATGTTATTTCTGTTGCCATATTTGTGGCATGACTGCCAACAAAAACCATTGGGATCTGAGACATGAGTTCATAAATTCCATTTTTGTTAATGGCTGCCTTTTCTTTTCTTCATCAGGCAGGTAGGTCCCAAGTTGTAGTCCTTTAACAAAAATTTAGATCATCAAACAGTTAAATATACTGCTTCAATCCAGAGTGGGATAGCATATATTTTGACCCTGATTGATGAACTGGGCTCCAGGTTTTGTCGTTTGACACACTCCTTGTTGCCACCTTCTACAAAAGTTTGTTTGTAGACAAGATGGCAGATTTATTTTCTTCAAAGAAGTGCATCCAACCATTATCCTGAAAGATAGTAAATAATGACTCGTTCAGAAAACTAAAAGAAGAGAAAGTACACTATATAGTCTTTATTGATGTTACATGTAGTATCAGAATTCATGTTTTGCTGTGTTTTTGTTTGGTTTCACCTTACTAGCTAATACACCCATTTTAGATGGAATTAATTGACCTCACTGTCTATTACTTCAGGGGAATAGTGAAATGCTTAAAGAGAATCTTGAACGACTTGTTGGTACTGATGATTCAACCTTTAGTGGGATAGACCTGGCAACTCTTATTAGGAACAAGTATGGGAGGTCCTATGACGTTCAACTCATAAAGAAGGTATGTTTTCCATGTGAATATGACATTCATAATATTTTCACATCTCCATTTCCTTTGTTATAGACGTCTTGTATATGATAAGTCATGGTAAGATATCCATGAAAATTGGGTGCATTATATTCTTTTGGGGGTTGTTGATCTTGCCCTGCTAGAATTCTCCTATTATTTTAATTGGGTTGATTTAATAAGTGTTTGGTTTTTCATGGCTCCATGTAGGAGTTCCTGGGAAGAAACCTGCTTGCTTTGAATGTCATGTGGAAGTACATGGAACAGGTATGCGATTTCTTAGTGATCTCGCTGGTATAACACATGTCTACAAAGGAAGTTAATAAATCAAATTAATCTAAATTTGTATTTAAGTAAGATGATGGTTTTGAAATGTTTTATTGATTTACTTGTAAATGACCCTTTTGAATACTTTTGAGCTTTGAACATATATTGATTGTGGAAGGTTTTTTTACATGATTGTTCTATTTGAGCTCTCAGAGATCATTTCCACTGACTGAAGAAGAGTATCTATTAAGGCTTGATGATGTGGCAAACACCTTGAAATGCTGGGGAGCTGTATCACATATCCGAAACAGCCTAGCAAAGTTGAAAGAGAGGCCTCGAATAGGAAAGGTAAAAATATCATCCAAAATCTCTAGATGAAATGAAAATAATGGAATTATTTATTTTCCATATTGAATATCATTAATTCAAATAATTAAAATTTTCTACAGGCCGTTAGCATTTTTATAGACATGGACGAGTCTGGAGGCCGTGCAAAGGAATGGATTTACAAGTAAATTGGCAGATTTGAAGTGATTAACAAGTGAATTGGTGGGTTAATGTAGTTTGCAGCATCGATAGAGATTAATTAGCTAGTACGTAGTAGAAGTTAAAGTTACTTGAAGATGAGCATAAATGTTCAATATATTCACATGTGTGAAGTGTGCTTGAATTAATGCAGTTCATTTTTCATGGTGATTATCATAAATTATGATCAATCAAATATTAATCTAAATATTAGTTGCTAATGTTGTGAATGTGGGAAGAAAAGTTCTTAAAATTGGCCCTTTAACAGACACATGAAAGATATTCAATTTGATAAGTGTATTTTTTTTTATAAAAAAATTTACCCACAAGATAGTGTTTACAAAAATGAAGGTTGTGGGAAGTTGATACAAAAATTAAGGTTGTGGGAAGTTTTTAAAAACTAACAAAGATAAACTTTAAGCCACACGTGTCTATTTTTATTAATATTTTACAAAAATTGGATACGAAAATGAGCAGATGATCTTTGCCTTTGGTAGCTTTTTAATATGCTTTTATTGGTGGACATATTTGTAATTGATTTTTTTTTTATACCTTGTAAAAAGTCAGAAAACTTTTCAAGGTCTGTAAGGTACCATACTAAGTGCATAAGAACACATAACACACAAACGTACTCAAAACATATATAATGACCTTAGGGGATAGCAAAAAGCTAAGACCAGTACACTTAATTGGCTGTTGATCATATCAATTGTGACTATGCTAATTACATGCACCGAAAACTTCTATCAAATTAAAATTTCTCCTAATTATATAATTAAGAGAGAATTAACCAAACAAATAAATAATTTTCTTACTTTTCCTATATAAATGATGTTTTTCTATCTACTTAAATGGAAATGTGAATTAAGAGTGAAGTCGTGGAGATGATTGTTAGGACTAGAAGAGTTGTGATGAAAATAATGATAGTAATGAGTGTCATTGTGCTTCTTATATCAACATCAGGGATTGTGGAAGCTGATGATGATGAACTCCTTCAATATTTTTCTTCACATACTCACCACTCTCAAATTCTCTCTTCACTTGCTTCTAATTCAAGTGAAGACTTTAGAATTAGAGAATTTATTCCGGCGAAAATCATAAAAGCTGTCCAAAGAGTGAAGGAAAGGTTAGGTTCGGAAAAAAACAAAGTGGTTGGATTAGGCAAAGATTCAGAAGTCAAAAGAAAACATATTCGTTACCCTGAAAAGCAAGAGAATAAAATGTCAAATGACTCAAATCATGTGAGTGTAATATATGGACTCCACAAGAAAAAGGGAGCACACGCATATTTTATGGAAAACTTTGCTCGTGCAAAAATTAGGAAGATTGATGAGCGTGAAGTAGAATTATTTGCCATATTTGATGGTTTAAAAAGCCGTCAAATTCCTTCATACTTGTATTTTAATCTATTTGATATTATCATAGCACAACCTACTTTTTGGTCAAACACAAAGAATGCGGTGAGGAAAGGATATATTGAAGCCAATTCTAAAGCATTGAAGCGTTCAGAAAGGATTTACTATAGTGGTTCAAGTGCAGTTACGGCAATATTAATGAACGACCATGGTCATTCAAAGTTAGTGGTAGGAAATGTTGGAAATTCACGGGCTGTTATTTGTTGTAAGAAGGGAGTTGCTATACAACTCTCGGTTGATCATTACAAAGGAAAAGTAATTAAGCAGAGAGATAACCAAGTAAAAGGAACTGTTGTGCAAAGGCATCCTCCGCTATCAAGGTCATTTGGTAATTATCTGTCTTCTAAACCTGACGTGGTGGTGCAGAAGATAGATGATCAAACAGAATTTATTTTGTTGGCAAGTCATCCACTATGGCAGGTGATGACTCACCAGAATGCTGTAGATTCCATCAGACCTTATTCAACAAGCACTTAATATGTCGTTGTATGATCCTATTGATGATATTTCTTGTGTAATTGTAAGATTTCGATAATTAATTAGTGTTAGATTTTAGTCATGTATGATTTAGATATTGATCATGTATAATGTATATTTTTTAGAATTTCTTTTTCTCATATTCAATTCGATCAATTCTTAAATTTTCTAATATTTTTTTTAAAGCAAATATAATATTTCACTAATGATTAAATTTAAAACTTTGACCGATACTGATGAATATGAGGCGGTGCAAATAAATGGAGATGCTGGAAGTATTTTGCTTTCTTCATTTTCTAGTCTTCACCATTGGCACGGTTTTGTTCTGTCGGTCTGTGTGGTATTTATAGTTAGTTTGTGAATGATTCCTAACGGACTGACAAGCACTATGCCCACCCTTTTCTTGGAGGTTCATAATGGGCTTACTCCCAGTCTGGCCCATTTCTAAACTTATGACGACATTTCCTCTTCTTTTCCGGAGAGGGACAAGATAGTTATAAGAATCTTATATAGTTGCTAGAATTATAATTTTAAAAAATAACAGAATTTTTATAGCTGCAAAATTGGCAACAAAGAAAAAAATAAAAGAAAATTTTTATTAGTCTTTTTTGTTGGGAGATAATTTTGACACTCAAAAAACAATTAGACTTTCAAATCCAACAATGCTGCACTTATCACATTTTTATATCATAACTTTATATTATCTTGTGTGATAATTTACATGACATTCATACATTGGACACTAAAAAAATAAAAATAAAAACTTTAAAAATAAAGAAATACCCTGCTAATATAATAATAACATATAAAATTGTACAACAAATATGAAATAAAAATATGATAAAAATAACATTATTACTTTCAAATCACATAGTATTATTGACTATGTATATTATTGAACAACTCACATAGTCACTCTCACATGTGGAGTGTAG
>QANT01007502.1:0-10483 GCA_003254885.1 Purshia tridentata
ATTATAATCTTGACTTTAATCGCTTTTGTTCTCTTTGAAACATGTTCTAGAACTGAAGCTGTGAAACTTTCCTGTGGAAGTTTAATTCACTTCCAAGCTAGGTCACTAGAATATGAACATATACATCTCACTGTAATACATTAACTGAAGAGCATCACAAATATTATAGTAAAATAAATGAAGTTCTCTTCTCTTGTTTCTCAATATGGTCTAGTTTGTGTCATTTTATTCATCTATAGAACGATAATTAAATGAATAAAAACATACAGATTTTTTTTAAAGTTTTTATACCAATTAAGGATTTGGGAAATAAATAATGCACCTCCAAAATTTTCCTCTCACAGAAGAGGAGCGCAAGTGGTTATTTTGAAGTGTAAATAACAGCTCAATAATCTACAAAAATAAATAGCTCAAATTATTATATCACATCCGAAGATGAACTTGATTTTTATTTTATTTTCAATAAGAACATCCTTGTAAGAGAATTTTTATATATATTATGTATATATATTATATACTACTTTGTCATGTTGGAAAGAGTCTAGAATTTTGGGAAAAAATATTCTCCAAAGAGGCATATATAATATATGCTCTATCATTCCAGTGGGACTGTTTTGCATCCAAAAGCAAATTCAAGATAGCAAAGTTTCATGACGTTTAATTTATCAATACTTATTTTTGCATGTATATATGCAAGATGATCTGGCTATGTTCTTTCTTTTTCTAATTAAATTCACCTAAAGAATAACCTAGAAAAAGAAGATATATATTAACAAAATGAAAAGAGTACAAAGTGAAGATATATTAACAAAACACAATGGTCCATTGAGTAGTACATTGGGAAAAAACCACTCAAATATTTAAAGATTTTTAATTTTTTTTAAGACAATATGAATATGATTAAATGCATAATGACAAAACAAATATGATTTGATTGATATAATTTAATGGTGTAAACATCAAAGTGACATGTGCAAGCAATTAATAAGAAACAGACCGAAATAATTAAGCTAGCTAGCTAATAAAGCTGACCAGTATTGGTGGTAAGGTGAGAGTCCACTCATGTTGGTGCTGCCACTAAAGGAGAGGTCACCACCCACTCTCCAATTTCATTTCTTCGAGATATTTATATTTATACTAAATCTTTTACCCTTTTGAAACTTTATATCATTTTCAAACCAAAAAGGGTTGGGCTTGGCGAGAAGAATGCTGCCAATTAATTAACACGTGTTGCTCTTTAATAGATCCTAAGTTTAAGATTTGAGAAAAAAAGGTTGGATGAGAATTTGAGACAGTGACCAAGAAAAACACTTTCAAGTGTTGATCAGATCTGTGGCCAGATTAATGCAACTGAGGTTGAGGTCAAACATCTGTAATGAGGTTATAGGACAGGCTACGTACGCATCCACTTTCTAAATACGAATTCAATATTTCATACTTCTCCAATCGAATAGTTCTAATTTTGTATGTCACGCAATTAGACAATAACATATAGTATGTTACTTATGTATTATATATATTTATATGAAATCTTGTGGCTGTAGTGCTTTTTTTGCACTCAATCCGTAAGTTATTTCCACACCAGAGAAGGGCCTATCATGTTATTCTCATTACTAATTTCTTAAAGAAAAATGTCTGTGCCGTGTACGGCCCATAAATAGATAAAGAAATACCCACCGATATCTGCAAAGAGACAATGATGCGATGCTCCAACTTCCAAATGCTTATATACTTAACTAATTGATGGTCAATGGTTTCTCACGCTATCAATGTAATCATCATCAACTTCTCCACCTCAATTTAATCCACAATATCATCATGGTTCCTACGAATAGATAAAAGGAAAAGTGGAGGGACAAGATATATCAAGCCCATCAGGTTTGTTTAATGCTCTAAATGGGGTATGTTCTGCCTTAAACAAGAGTACTCAAAGGGACATAAAGGCCACGTTTGTTTCACCTTCTTAACAAGGATTGACTTAGTTAAGACTTTAAGCTTATATTTGGTGAGCTTGGGTTTCAAAAAACCGGGTCTTAGGGAGTCCTGTTCAACTTAAATGAGCTTCCTTAGGTGGGCTTAGTGAAATCCATCAGAAAGTAGGGGTTTAGCTAAGAACCTTTTTTTCCTTGTCTTCTCTCGTCTTCCTCTTTTTCTTCCTGCCTCACCACAAATCCACCACCTCCTACCATTCACTGTCTCACTTTTGCTCCTCTAATGCCTGCCTCTGCTGCTGTAGACGAAGCCAACCCTCTTCTCCAAGACTTCGACTTCCTCCCTTCAATGTTGTCGATGCCAAGCAAGTGCGACCTGGGATTTGAGCCCTCTTGCAGAAGCTTGTACGAATTTTATTTTATTTCAAGAATTTATATCTTCTTATTTGAGTTTCTGGGCTTTTATGATCTTGTTCATTTTTGCGTTTAGTTTATGGGTTCTTCATGTTTTTGTTTTTATTTTGTTCATGTTTGGCTGTGTATTGAGTTTAGGTTTTTTGGGGTTTGGCTTTGATGGTCTACATATGATGGGATTTTACAGGAGAGTGATGAATTAGATTTTAGGGTTCCTTTTTGGCAAATTTTGATTTTTATTATTTTAGTCCTAGATTTCACTAAACATAAAGACAGTTCTTAGCTAACTTAGTCCATGCCAAGCCAATCCATGTCAGTCCCTATAGTTAGTCCATGCCAAGACAGTCCTGTAAAACAAACGGGGCCAAAGAGTCCTAGCTAGCTAGCTAGTCAAAGAGCACTCGTTCAAATACACTTGTTTTGTGCATTATTTAATTGTAGACTTAGTTGTGTGACAAACCCCACCCTTATTCTCTTTAAGCACTAGCAATACAATAGCAACTTTAATAATGACTCACAAATTGATTAACAAATAAATAAAGAGCGGAAAAGATTAAAGGTTCTAAATTTTAACCTAAACTTGTCATATTAGATGACCACTTTACCTAAAAAGTTTAATCAATTAGGAAAGAGTATGAATCCTCTTATTATATTTTTCTGATATAAATTATAAATAGTAAATTCTAAACTCAGAATGTTTAACTCAAAACTCCAGAACGAACATTGTTATGCTCACAACTCTATATAATGTCAAGAAAGAAAACAAAATTAGAGAACTCTATTTTGCTAAATAATAGATCAACATAACGTATATACATTAAGCCTACAACCTTCCATCGATCACTTCCTGTCATATGTCCTCAAACAACCTTAATAATCCCTTTCAAAATAAAACCTTCTATAATCGCTCTCTCTCTCTCTCTCTCTCTCTCTCTCTCCATATATATATATATATATACACACACACACACACATCTAAACAACCTTAACTTTAAGACTTTTGCACTATATATGGAAACAATTAATACTCGGATTTTTCTTTTCAGCAGAAAATTTTCCTCCAGATGAAGAAACTTGCAATTTTATGAGAACATATGCAACATGTTACATGTCGCTACCACATAGGTCTTCCACTTAATTGATTGGAACACCAATTTAGTTATATTTGCATTGATTATTGAGTAATCTGATTCAGTAGTGGACGGTCCATATAGCCCATAAGATCATTGAATCCCTGTAGAAAAAAAGATATGATATGATGATCGATATATAGTGGGCTGGATCCACTGCCCATACTATATTATTTTTTGTCTGAGTTCAGTGTTCAGTGTCCATACTACACATCTCTTTCCCAATTATTTTTTCTAAATAGGGCATATATTGGAGGTCAATAATCCATCAATGGAGACCCTTCTTTGGAAATTAATTTTAAGTAGTGCTCCTCCACACTAAATTAAGGATAACCTAATTATCGTACGTACCTTGCACGAATTGTCATGGACTCGATCATGATCATGATCATGCATGCTAGCTAGCTTCTAAAGTGGATCAAAGGACATATATATATATCCATCTTATTCTATTATCATGCTCGATCTACATATGCATATATATGCGTACATACATATGTACTAGAGAGAGCTTCTATCTTTTAAATATGAACACATAATAGGATCAACTACGCATGTTTAATTCAATGATCTGAACATTAATTTTTTAAATTTGTATTCAAAAATTATCACCGTAAAGTTTTCATTTTACATTCCATGACTCGTAATATTTCTATCTTATTATTATACACAAGGTACAGCTAGGTAGCTAGCTGCGACGATGCATGTGGACAATTAATTTAACCTAAATTACAAATTAAGTGGGCGGTGATCGTTGAATAAGGGAAGAATAGAATATTTTTCAAGCACTACTCAAAAGTCAAAGCGTGAAGCATGTGATTTTAAGTTTTTTAAATAGGAAGAAAATATCAAAATATGAGAGAGAAAGAGTGCATGAGTCAATACTCAATTCAAAAAGATCATCCGTTTAAGGAAAAGAGACACGTGGAGAGCACCAAATTATAATCGATTCAACCATACACTATCTAAGAGTACTTGATCTATTTTATTAAAAAATAATAATAAAGCTCCTAAATTTTTGTACTAAAATTATATACAAATATACATATTAATATTTTACTTGTCGAAAATTAATAAGCTTATAGTAAATCCAAATATCAACTCAAAAATTCGAAATCGCTAACACATGAAATAGCCAAAACATCAACATCACTATTAACTAAAACTTATAATTTTTTAGCTTAGATTTACTAGAAAAAAACAAAAAACCTCTTATTTGAATCGTACGTTTAACTTGTCCTCATCCTCTCCCTCTTCTCTTTCTCACAAATTCAATGAGTACTGTTAGAGATCGGGGAATAGTGTATATAGTGGGGGTGTCGATCATATTGATTCAGACATAATGTGATGTGCACGCATATCACTTAATATCATGATGATCAGCTTTACTGTGATCAAACAATATTATCATTTCACTCTTTTACGAATTAAAAAATAGAAAAGAAAAACCTAGAACTCCTTGCCTTTAATTATAACCCAGTCTTGCTTTATCTAAAAATAAAACTTAAAAAGCCATCTCACTTGAAAAACAATATATATCATCACAAAATAATGATCACCCCTTCCAATTTAATTAAGAGCTAGCAGGGCATATGCACCACTGCACAATTGCCACTCTATATATATATATATTGTTAGATTTTTCTTTTCTTTTCTTCTGCTAGAGCTGTGTTAGGCTAGGTGTTTTTTTTCCTGGGATTTAGCCCTCCATTGTACCGAAGAAAAATATATGCCAAAGTCATATATGTCCTTACATTTTCTCTAATGCATAATTAATACAGGAAGTGATGATCGAGAGAACTCTAACTTATATTAATCAGCATTCAGCACATTAGCGAATTCTAACTAGCTACGAGCTGGTGGTAGAATAATAATTAATCAATGCACTAATATCGATAGGATCATAGGACACAGACTCAACACTCAAGACCCATGATATATAAATATATAATAGTTATATATATATATATATACATGTATGGAGAAGTAATAGCTAGCGAGGGTGCGACACGTACATATGGATCTATAGTATTATGGGTCCTCCATCACCTTAGTCCTAACTAGGACCACCTGCCTATATATATGTCCGAACAATTCTCTTATATATGTCCGAACAATTCTCATTCGATATCGATCACTAACTTCACAAAAAAAATAATACCTTGGTAACCATTCATCGACATCCGTCCTTACTAGAATTAAACTCTCTAAATAACTATCGAGCTACTAGAGTAGTTCGAAAATAGCAGAATTTGGAATCTAAGTTGTCACCCAAATTGATTAGCTAAAGTTTTGTTAATTTGAACTAGTTAGAGACAATTTTTTGATACTACTAGAGCTAGGAACAGCTCTAGTTGGTTAAAGTTGTATCAATTACTTAATTATCTGAAAGACAATTAATTAAAAACCGAAAAACAAAACAAAATTTGTTGTCCGAGTAAATCCAAATCGAACCGACTCAAAAGAATAAAAAGTGATGCTGAAAAAGGTTACGTACCATTAGCGAGATCAAGCAGAAAGTCCGCAGGGTTCATAGGGAAAGATGGCGAGAAGCCAACCGATCCAAAGTAGCTGATGGCCTCACTCCCCTTCCCAAAATACAAGCTCTTCCCGTCACTCAAAACCAGCACCGAGTCGAACATCTGGAACACTCGGCTCGACGGCTGGTGCATCGACGTCACGATGCTCTTCCCCTTCTGAGCCAGCGACCCCAGCGTCGTCACCAACCGGTGCGCCGCCGTCGAGTCCAACCCCGAGGTCGGCTCGTCCAGAATCAGCAGGCTCGGGTTTATCAGCATCTCGTGTGCTATGCTCACGCGCTTCCTCTCCCCGCCTGACACCCCGCGCACGAAGCTGTTACCGATGATAGTGTTCTCGCATTTTTGTAGGCCCAGCTCCGAAATCACTGACTCGGCCATAGAGAGTTTCTCCTTGGCCGAGAGGGTTCGGGGCAGGCGCAGGAGTGAGCAGAATACCAGAGTCTCACGGACTGTGAGGTGTGGGTAGAGCACGTCGTCCTGAGCCACGAACCCAGTTCGTCTCAGCACGGATTTGCTGAGCTTTCGGCCGTTGGCCATGATGGCTCCACTAAAGCCATCATGGCCATTACGGTGAAGCCTCCCCCCAAACGCGTTGAGGAGGGTTGATTTGCCGCTCCCGGATGGACCGAGGACGGCTAAGATTTGTCCCGGGGACACCTTGCCTGTGATTCCGTGCAGGATGGTTCGTTCTTGATGAGCGGATGATGGTGTTGTGTTGTCATGACTACGGTGTCGTTTTAAACAGTTTCCAGCTTTGTGTTTGTTCTGTATCTTTACTCGGTAACACACGTCCACGAACTGCATACATATTATAGTTAATAATTAATTTCCAAATGGTCAACTCATGGAGTCAATAACAAATATATGTGTACGTACCTTGAGAGTAATAGGATAACAAGAAGACATTAAAGAAGGCAAGTCACGCTGAGCTGAGGAGTGAACTCCATTGGGAATTTCTCCACTAGCACCGAACTCTGCCGCCATTATTAGCTATGTTTAATTCCTGGGTCTTAGAGAGAGAAATATATTAAGAGAGAGAGAGAGAGTGATTGCTGAGTTTGAGGGGTTGATGAAGAGAGAGAAGAAAAGGGTCGAAGGAGAAGAGGTATTTATATTCAGCAAAGGGGGTTGGGGGTGCATGCCACGTCAAAGTGAAATGCCCACAGCAAAAGTGGTACGTGTCAAGGCCATGCACCAGTTGGCAGCTTTTGCGGACTCATTCATGGGAAGTGGTAGATGGCTAGCTTAGCTAGCCCTCCCCCGCCAAAAATATATGGAAAAATGCTTGGGTCCTCATGCTTGAAAATCAACCTTGTTCTCAAGTCTGCCAAAAGTAATAATTTTATCGTGCCGATTTAAAATTGGAACTGTTCAATTTTTAGATTACTTAATAAAAATCATCTCTACAAAACATCAACTCAATCAGAAATCGTTTGGTTGTATAATTATTAACAAATAAATATAAGGTCATAGTTAAAAGACCAAACCATGTATCTATTCGTTAACAGTTATACAATCAAACGATTTCCGATTGAGTTGATTTTTTCCAAAAATGATTTTTATTAAGTGATCTAAAAATTAAACGGTTTTGATCTTGAGCTGGCATGACGGAATTATGATTTTTGACGGGCTTGAGGACAAAGTTGATCCTCAAGCTTGAGGACCCAAGCATTGTCCCAAATATATATCTTTAAAATTTCTAGCTCTTTAATTCTTTCTCCAGATCTTTCTTGCTTAACTACGTAAGAGAGAGCTTGGTCGAAAAAAAATAAATAAACTACGTAAGAGAGAGATATATAGAATTAAAGAGATGCATGGAATTAAGATCAGAAAGGAAAGATATATCGATGGAGATCGAGCAATTACTCATGCTTATTTTTATTCATTCTCGATTATATAAATACCTCAAAAAGTACATTTGGAAGGAAGAAAGTAAGAGCTTTGGGATGAGAGGTACAACGAAAACATCCAGAGAAATTTACCCATTTTATATGTGAACTGAAATTAATTGATATTGTAAAAGATATAATATCAATTAATTTTTTTTGCTGATTTATAAATGATATTAGAAATCAACACTTTTTGTTCACCAGATATTTAATGTTTTCCTTTTCTTAAGAATTTTGTAAAGATATATCAGTCTAAATTATAAACTGATATCATAAGTTTACATATTTCTCCAAATTATTATTATTTTTCCTCTTACTCAAACCCTTCTAAACACACCTGATATAAAATGATTGTGCTTTTTTTTGGACTTTGTTAACATATCAGTGTAACATATCAAACTGTTATATTAAAAAAATTAACACTGCGCGGGTCACTTTATTTGGGCAGAGCGTACTAACATTTAATTAATTAGCTCAATCTCCAAACAATCACACTCTTACCCAGACTCTCAAAGATTCACACTCGGCCACATTCTTAAATAATCACACCTATTCTCACTCAGACTCTCACATACTCGATCTCACTATGACGTACTCTCTTGTGTTTACTGTGACTGACGCTCAAAGAAGCCTCTGCATTTGCCTCCCTCCTGCTCATCTACATAGTAGCCAGCGGCGGCCATTGTTGTTGGTCACCCGTGAAGTATCTTGATCCGGCTTGGGCTTGTGGTGTCGACTGGAGCTTCCAAAGGTATGTAGCATTTCCATTGTGTCTTCCATTATTTGTCTTCCATTCTATGTCTTCTAATTATGTTAATTTAGGGTTTCAAAATTTCTTCAATTTAGGGGGATTTTTAAATTTAGTCTTTTTACTCACTAATAATCATGTCCAAATCTTTCAAAATCAGTTTTAAATTAATTTTCCATGAAAATGATCAGTTTAATCGAACAAGTGTACTGTTTTGTACAAACTACTGTTCATCTATGATTCTCAAATCCATTCATTCACAAAAAAATCGTAATGGGAGGCTATTATTATATATGGGAGGCTTTGGGAAGTTGGAGTTGGTTAGCAAGTAATGAGTATTTTCTTGGTGTGAGAGAGAAGATGAATGTTTGGTAATTAGCAAAATCAAATTTATATGGTTAATTGTTTAAACCATTGAAGATATTATTCCTTTATTTTAGTAGGCCGGCAATATGGGAGATTAGGACTCAAGTATTGTCTTTATGGGACTGGAATTAGGGCAAACAAAATCAACAGCTATTATTTCAAATGTAAAGGTAGTTTATAATGTAGCTAGGTAGATTTTGGAGCAATAGCATTTACACATTTTAAGCATTGAGTCCTTAATTAATTGCAAAAGAGACCCTGTTAACAAATGGAGGTTTGATTCGATGGCCATTTGTGTGCCTATCAGTCCCATTGTCAATTTTCATACAAATCCAACGGTCTGATATTGAACCTTCAAAATGTTGAGAGAAATCCTACATTGAAGATCTGAGGACCTTACAAGTGGTTTATAAGGGTTTGGACTACTCCTCTTATTGCCAATTGGTTTTGAGATGGATGCCTAGATTTCTTCATAGTATCAGATCACGTGATGTGCCCAAAAGACCACATATACTCCCACGTCACCCAATATAAATTGCCCACATGTTAGGCTTGAAATGATGCCATACGTGCGGAGGCATGTTGAGAGAAATCTCACATTGAAAATGTGAGGACCTTGCTAGTGGTTTATAAGGGTTTGGGCTACTCCTTTCATTGTCAATTAGTTTTAAGATAGATGCTTAGATTTCTTCACAAAAGCCATTTGATTGAATGTCTTGTATTCTGGTTGCGTTTGGACATATACTCTTCTGCATTCACCCTCTCTTTCTACCAAAATAAATGCAGTAAAACATGAATTCAAAAGGCTAAGTAGTTGGCTTGTAAAGGTAGGACACCATAGGTTGAACCACTGGATTAAATGTTTATAAGCTAAAAAAGCACCACTTATTTACGCCATATAACTTTCTACACCCAAGTAATTAGCAAATATCTAATCTACTCTTTCCCTTGTGTAAGTCTAGATCAAATTCAATAAGCACTTGCTTCTTGTATCAACTTGCTGGTCTCAAGTTTGAAAATAATCATACCACCACATTAGGGGTCGGCAATGGGCCGGGCCGGGCTAGCCCGGTCCTAATTTTTCGGGCTCGGGCCGGACTCGGGCTTAGATAAGAAGAGCCCAACAAGATTTTCGGGCCAAGCTGGGCCGGGCTTGGGCTTAAATACACAAGCCCAATGCCCGCCCATCGGGCTTGGGTCTTGCGGGCTTTTGGGCCGGGTCGGGCTAGGCCCAAACGGACTTTTAGGCATTTTTAACTTCTTTTTTGTATTTATTACTTGAATATTAAACACAACTTTAAAAAAAAATTTAGATATTTGATTTAGCCTAAAATTAACAAGTTCATACACATTAGGCCTCATAAATTTTGGTTTTATATTTTATACTTATTAAATAATAGTTTTAGTGTATAATGTTTAGGAAAGGGCCCTAAACTCTTAATAATTGGAAGATTGAGGTTTGAGA
>QANT01007503.1:0-84793 GCA_003254885.1 Purshia tridentata
AGTCATAATAACCATAATAGACAAAAAAAAAAGGGACCTGGATCCTCTACCAGGTTATTCCCTACCAGAGTGTATCAAACTTTTAATATTGACCCTTAGATCTCTATTGAAAAGATCTTATGGTTAAAATTGTGTGGTATGTTTAATAAACCATTTTCTTTATTTTTCTCACCACCAGGCACCAACTTTAATGATTTATCAAAAGGAAAAAAGAAAAAATAAATAAACTTCAGCTACCCCTTTCTCCCATCGTCTTCCACCTTCCCCAACTGTCTTCACCCTCCTTCCCTGTGCCATGGCAGATCTGCCATGGCCTGCCACTACTCCATCCCACTCTCTCATCTCTCCCATCATCCACAACCTTTAATTTCTCTGGCGAGGCTCTGGTCAGATATCCCCACATATACACCAAAGCTTTTCTACGCTTCTGATGAAGGAAGGGATTTTGCTGAAGTGGGTTTTTGTGACGACAATCATTAGTGCGAGAATTCTTGCGTTTGGCTGAAAAAGTTATGTTGGGTCTCTTTTTTTGAAAACAATTAATGGGTAAGCCTAGATAATAAGGGAGATTGGCTTTTAAACTAATAATTTGAACAGTTTGGTTAGTTTCAATTCCAATAGCTGATGAGAAATTAGTGCAGTAATTAACTATTGATAAAAAACATATCGACAGGAGCAATTGTATTCAAAGTGCTACTGTGGCCTTGGGGATACCAGTAGAACCAGAACTAATCAAACGTATAGAATGAAAACAAAACAAACGAAGGGCTAGGAGGTAGGAATCTGTCTACTATTTGGAAGATGGTAATAAAAATAAACTCAAGATTTGTTAAGGTTGAATGGGTTAGAACAATGGCAGATCTTAAGTTTTTAACCATGAGGTAAGAATAAGAAATAAATAAAGGTTTGTGGGCAACTGAGTGATGACAGTTGGTTGGAGTAGTGGCAGGCCATGGCCATGGCACAAGGAAGGAGGGTGAAAGACGGTGGGGGAAGGTGGAAGACGATGGGAGAAAAGGGTAGCTGAAGTTTACTTATTTTCTTCTTTTTTCCTTTTGATAAATCATTAAAGTTGGTGCCTAGTGGTGAGAAAAATAAAGAAAATGGTTTATTAAACATACCACACAATCTTAACCATAAGATCTTTTCAATAAAAATCTAAGGGTCAATATTAAAAATCTGAAACACTCTAGGAATTCTGGTAAAGAATCCAAATCTAAAAAAACAGGGCACTCAAAATAATATAATATAAGGGGCCGGTCCCCTTGTTTTCTTCTAGATTATTACAGACAAGGATGAAGGCCCAGGCCGCTTGACATAACCTTCATGCGGACCCACCAATGTATTCAGTGCATAATTGTTAATTGAAACGAAGCCAATCAAAAATGACACATCAACAACATAGTCGTCATTGATGATAATTTAAACGAAATTATTATTCTCCTTCAGACACAGCTAAATTATTGTCCGGATTATTGTCTGCTTAGCAAAACGATAAATATTTAAAGATAATAGTTATTAGTTAATTAATTCGAATAATTTCCGCTCTATATGTTACCCTCTTCTGTAGGGGAATTTCTTCTAGAAGGAGTGGCTAGCATAGTCGAACTTACCCTTTAAAAATTCAAATACATAAAATAAAATAAGTGGTCCTAGTTAGGAGTGGCTAGCATAGTCGAACTTACCCTTTAAAATTTCAAATACATAAAATAAAATAAGTGGTCCTAGTTTGAATCTCCACAGGATTAGATTACGAAAAATTTATCTCATAAATTTTTTAGTCCCAAGATAAATAGTTTGTCTTTAATTTGATTAAAAAAAAATTAGTTAAATTACACAGAAATTAATCTAAAAATCCTTGATCGCTTAACACAAAAAAAAAAGTTCAAAAATAAAAAACTGAAAACTGAAAAGTACTGAAAAAAAGAAAAAAGTGAAAAGTATATAGTTAATCACCTCTTCATATATTAGTTGGGAGACAATAGGACCCATTTGTATAATTTGCTTACTTTTATGAAGTATAGGATGCTTTATTAGTTTCTATGTCATTACTTTTGCTTAAACTATTAATTTTTAATTAAGACCACATATTATAAATTTAAAAATGTTTGAGTAAAATGATTTCATTGTATAACATTTTTGAATGTGCACGTGAAAAATCAAATGTGAAGTCTAACAACTGTAATGTGATAAAAATAGTGTGAATATAATTCACCTACTAGTAAAGTAAAAATGTTACAAGTGAGAGAAACATGCATGTGTTACATGTGTAACTATTTTTCATCGTTGAATTAATCTCAAAGTATATCAATTTTGGTAGTTATTAAAATGGAGTTATCTTAATCTTCACATGATAAATAATAAACGTTGAATTGTGGAAGGAAAAATGTTCATATAAGCTATGGGATGAATGAAAGCTTATTTCTTCTAGAAGGCCCTGAATTGGACAAGTAGGCAGGTAGGAAGGTCCTTGTGGTGAGCACCGGTGCGTGGTACAGCTGATCAGCAAGTGACACGTCATGCCACTACCATCCATATCGTATGTATGCCCCCACATTCATACACCGAGTCCGACTGAGTGAGTCAGTGATTAGGACGACTGAATAACATGCATGATACGACACATATATTGAACATGATGTGGTATATGCATATCATGCGAACGGTCTAATAAATTATATCTATGGTTCGAAATAGATAAAAACCTGTCAACCTAACAATGAAAACGTAGATCTGTACGGTAGCAGACTCATATATATAGGTATACATTATTTTAAATATAAGATATAACTTGTACAACCTACAATATATTATAATTTAATAATCAAAGTTGTTTAATTTTTAAGTTTCTATATAAGAATTATTCTTGTAAAAATTAATTAAATAATTAGATGATTTTCGATTTGTCTAATTTTAAATATATTTGAACGAAAATGACCATATACATATATAGACAATTATCATGGCCATATACCACATGCCTCACCTAGTGAGATCGATTTGTCCTTTCGTATGAATCATATCATATCTTTGTTTCCTTTATATAGTTATTTATTAATTATAATAATTATAATAATTTTTTATTTAATTATTATTGTAGTAATGGTCTTGGTCTTCACTCTTCGTCATTCCCTTTATTTGCTCGTGGGTGGACGTGAAATCACGAGAAAGATAGAAGCATTTGGTGAGACTCTCTAGTCTCTAGCATAAGTTTCAAACACTAGAAAATAAGATTTAAAATCTCCTCTGTCGTGTACAAGTCTGTGAACCACATGTTTGTCGTGATTCCTGAACCTTTTTATATCTCCAATTATGTACGCAACATATATATATACACAAATACATACACACAAATGTGCACGTTACAATGAATGTGGCTGGCCAAATGCATTCTTTTTATTTGGCTACATTAACTTCTTTGATTTGATGAACCAACCTCCTCTTAAATATGAACAGGGAGAACAGTAGATGATGCAAAAATTAAATCGGCTATAATTAAATTCATTACCCCTTTTATGGTGAAAATAGTACTAGAGTTAAAAAATAAAAAAATTAATAGAATCTTCTGTTTAAAAAGGTAAAAATGGGATTTTTTTTTTTTCTCTTTTGAGAGTAAAAAGGGTTAAGTTGTAATTTCGCAGGTTATTAACTAGGGGAAAACAATAAGGTCCAGCATACATCGAATTATAATCAAGTTAAACAACAACTTGATTGTTACAATGCGTCATGAATGACTATTAAAAAATATAATGTAGTAAGTAATCTTAAAATAAAATAAAGTACATAATAATATGACACAGAATTGAGATTATAATTGATTAGTGAAGTCACCACATACTGACATACGCTAAGAAAATTGACATACATTTATTCCACATGACTGCATGCCCCAAGACAAGGGCCAGTGAGTCGGTGAACAGGGAGTTACAATTCACAGGCCCCACCATTTGACCCCTCGATGAATGTGACTGGAAGGTAACATGGTTTTAGGCCACAACGGTCCACAGCTGTCATTTAATGAAATTATTGCATAAAAAAATATATATATATATATATATATGTGCATATTTTGTTTTTGTTTTTTTTTTTTAAGATTCTTATGGACGAGAGTTCGGTAGGAATCTTTTTTTTTTAAGAGTTGAGCATTGCAACAAACGCTCGATATTATTTTCCCACTAATCTTTTAAAATATTTCTCTGACGGTTCATCTCATATATTTTTAAAATATAGAATAAAATTTCTGAAGTCTAATATATTAAGTTAAAATTTAATATAAAGCCAACAAATCAATGTTAAGTTTTAAAAAAAATAAAAAATGGCACTGATGAGCAAACACTACCGAGCGCTCGATACTAGAAATCTATAAAAAAAAATTGTGAATGTCCTCTCTATAAAAAGATTGTATATTTATATATGTGCTAATGGATTGAGGATTAAATGAAAAAAGAGAGCTAGAGTTAGTGAAAAAATAAATGATTTATTTCATATAATTTATAAAAGTTTTTTTCTTTTGTGACACCGAAAAAAGTTTATTCTTAATATTTATTAAAAGAAGAAGGCAAAGTTGAGCTACATGTAATATGAGAAATCTTAAAAGATGTATGGTGACTCTTGCTGTTGATTTTTCAAAGACGATTTTGCGATCAACCTCGAAGTTTACATGTACTTTCTAGAGAACGTATGGTGTACATACTATGGAAAAAAAAGAAGAAAAAAGGTGTACATACGACGTAGAAGTCTCATGACTCTCATTTCAAGTGTTGCTAAACGAAAATAAGCAACACGCAAGATTTTATATAGAACTATTATAAGAAATTAATTACGAGGAACTATAATGGACAATTTTGTAAGAACTTTTGTATTAATCAAACATATTTTTATATATTTAAAACATCTTAGTGATCTCACATATGACATACCCATTTTTTACCAAAAGTTACTAACTCTATAAAATAAAAAAGTTCTTACACAAACTCATTTTATTTATGATTTTGGTTTTTACCCCATTTATTAACAGATTTACCTCATACTTTTGTAAGATGTATAATAAAATTTATAAAGGCAGTATATATGTAAGGTGTTAACTTAAAATTTAACATAAAGTTAATAAATAATGTGCCATTTGATTTATCTAAAATTTTTTATGAGAGGCCCTTATATTATTCGAATGCACACTTTATATATAGCTAATTAGTTTTGATTGGAGAAGGGAAGAATAATTCTTCTAGAGCCTAAGACTTGGAGCAATGGACCAGTCTCTCACACTGTTGTTGTCATTCCTCTCCTTATTTTCAAATAATTTCTTATTCTGTTTTCAACAAACCTTCATCATGAGCTAGGCATCGGTTGACAATTTGAAAATGAATTCCTATAATTGACTGTCTTTTATACTTTTAGCTACATCATTCTACCTGAAAGTAGATCACCCTAACTTTGGACATAGCCCATTTATATCCCAGTTTAGCTGGACCACATATATGGTTCGATCTAACGGCCCGCTTATAGACCGAAAGATCAATGGTCTTGTGGACTGCACGTGGACTAAACAAAATTGAGTAAAGCCTGACTTAGCCTGCCTAAATAGCTCAGAACTAAGTAGGATCTGGGCCTTGGAAGATTTAGGATGGGGTCTAACCTATTTTACAGGCATATTAAAATGAGAACTAAAGTGTCTGTGACACTTGTTGGGTGGAGCAATATATTTGGATTAGTTAGGTTTAGAATTCACTTTTCTCCAGTATATATATTTATGATGTCCTTACTTTAAGAAAAAGTAAAGGTATCCTCTATGGATACCACCTGTCATTGCAGTTTTATAATTGAAATTGTTCACCTTTTATATTCCTTCTAAAAAATTATATTCATAAAAAATCAATAAACTCAATAATTGATCATTTAAATTGTGTAAATAAATACAATCTGTCGAATAAAATTGAAATGATGTTGACTATAATAAATTCTTAACTAATTTTTTACAAATGTGATCTTTGAATGATATTTTAAAATATGAATGGTTCTGATTATTGAATTGTAAGTTGAAGATGATGTTAATATATATTTATGATGTCTTACTTTAAGAAAAAGTAAAGGTATCCTCTATGGATACCACGTGTCATTGCAGTTTTATAATTGAAATTGTTCACGTTTTATATTCCTTCTAAAAAATCATGCCGGTAAAAAATCAATAAACTCTATAATTGATCATTTAAATTATGTAAATAAATACAATCTGTCGAATAAAATTGAAATGATGTTGACTATAATAAATTCTTAACTAATTTTTTACAAATGTGATTTTTGAATGATGTTTTATAATATGAATGATTCTGATTATTGAATTGTAAGTTGAAGATGATGTTGTTACTTTTTTTAAAATAAGGACATCCTTACTTATACATATAAAAAGAGTTTGTGACAATTTAAAACAATATAAATAAGAGATTATTATATATTCTAAATTTTGTGTACTAGATCTAAACGATGCATATTTTTTTGATTCATATTTGAGTTGATTATTTAGAATCTCATTTTAGAATCCCTAATATTAATAACGTGTCCCATAATTTTTTTAGAAAATGAAAAAGCTTACTAATGTAATTTTAAGGTCTTTTAAATAAATAAGAGAAAATAAGAAAAAAGGAAAGAAAAGAAAAAGCACAACTAACTGAGTCTTGCACCATAAAATAAACTCGGTCGGCTACGAGTTGAACCGTGTACCTTTCCGTTAGAGGTTTAAATTTTCACAAACAAATCCAATTTGAGCGCGCGGCATTTTCTTTCAGCGACTCAAAGAGCTTCATCAACCTCCAAACCAAAACCTCAAAGCTCCAAAGCCTCACAACAATGTCCACCACCAAAGCGAGTACGAAGAAGAAGCGCCGAACTGAGCCCGATCTCGCCAAATCGGACGACCTCGATCTCGGCGTCGACCTCTCCAAGTTCGTTTTTCTATCTTATTCTTCTTTCGTTTTTCTATCTTCTTCTTCTTCTTCTTCTTCTTCTTCTTTGAGATTGATAATGTGGTGGAATTTGACAGTGATATCAAAGGCCTTATGTCGGCGCTGCAGCAGATCAGAGAGAAGGCTCACAAGGACGGCCTGAAGAAGAACGAAGAGACTATTTCCAGGTAATTCCATTCGTTTTTGCTCTGATCCGACTCAATTAACAAATAAATTCGAAATTAAAAGCTCCTTCAGCGTTGTTTTACAAATTTGTCTGTTTATTTTTCTTAATTCGTCCAGTTCGTTTTCAGATTGCTATAAATAAATAAATAATCTGAGAATTGAAGGTACAAATACAATGCTCGCTTATTCTTCTTGAACGTGTTAATTCTGATAGGATTCACAATATGAGTTCGTAATGCTAATTCACAGAATTCAGCTCAACAGTGTTTTGGTTTTATATCAAATATTCAAATGGCTAATTGTTTTTTGCCAAACAAGCTAATAATTAATTAATTACTCATCAAGATAAAAAAACCGGCTACAAATGAATTATTTATCAGTAATTTTTGTTAACTGCTTAGTAGTTAGATCTCTCAATTAGGTAAATATAAGATTTGAGCCAAAATTTAGGCATAGCTATTGTTAATTTTTCTGTTGTCATTTTCTTTTGCTTTGTATTAATTTGATATATTCCTTAAATTACTGTTTGTGTGTTTTTGTGACAGTGTGGCTGCTGAGGTCAGGTCTGTGATTGATGAATTGAAGTCTAAAGTTGAAAAGGATAGGTAAACTGAAAATCTATGAATTTACTTTCTCGAACCAATTTAAGTGATTAAATCTAGCTTCTTGTGTCTTGGCATCCATAGTTTGCTGTTTGTTTTACTACTTGAAGTCTCTACTAATTAGGTGCTTTTTGTATTCTTCTTCCACTTTCAGACAAAGTTTCGCTAAATCACTTTCAAAGAGCTCAAAAGAGGTATGTGGAGAAGAAAGGAGCTGGAACCGTAGATGACTGGACGATGATTTTTGACTCTCCACTTGTTTGGTTTGAAGGAATTGTGTGATGATGTCCAAAATTTTTCTTATGATTAATTATTTGATTGTATATATTCAGTGTGAGAATTGCTTGAAGACTGAGGCTGCCAAGTTCCAAGCACTATATGAGAAATTTTGCAAGGACCAAGCCAACCATGTACAGGCTTTGAAGGGTACTATTTTATAGTTTCCAAGTCTTGTCATGGAATGCATCACTCAACAAGCATGACTCATTGCATCTGATTTACTTTCTTACTATTTCGTTTCCCGTGAAATGTTGAGTTGGAGATTTCTGTATAAAGTAGATTCTAATTGCAAATAATGACATAAGTTCAGTTAGATGGGTAATCTGGCCACCAGTAATTGTGATTTGTTAGAAAGATAGATGTTCAAGTATGTTAACTATTTACCTAATCATTATCATCAACTAGCCTATTTGTCTGCATACTTTTGGGTCATGGGTAGGAGGTTTGCTTTGTTATACTGTACATAGAACATCACACTGTCAACTATCATGTTATGCATATATAGCTAGTTGCCTCCATTTTCCAGTGACAAGTGACAAATTAAGAACATAATATTAAAACTGCAGTACAGGTTTGCAATGACCCTGGTTCTGTCTTGTTATTCACTGTCAAGGAGGATTATGTTTCTGTTGAGTCATATTCAGAAAAAGATAGATGCAATGACTACTGTTGATCTTGTTTATTGCAAATTGTTCATGTTATTTGACAGGTATTATTTCCAACTTTGAAGAAGAGAAGGAAAGGCTATTCGCTCGATATGAACAATTGAGTAAGCAACAGAACTCTCTTCCTCCATAAGGTGAAATAGACTTACACTAATCTTTGTAATGGGTTGATACCAGGAAAGAGAGAAAGGAGTATGATCTCTGAGCATGAGAAAGCTTGTACTGGTAAAATTGCTCAATTGGAAGAGTCCTTGAAAAGGAAGAAGCAGGTACTCTCTCTTCTCTCTCTCCCGTGTGTGTGTGTGTGTTTTGTGCAAACACGCGTTAAAACCACATCATCTGTTTTGGTACTCAGGATGACAGAACTTTCAGTGTTCTGAGAAAAACTATTGGTTCATTTCTGGACACTGCTTCAGACGAGGAATTCCCAGCTGATGATTGAGGACTGCTTCGAGGTTCAAATAGACAATACTGCAAACATTCAACTATTAAAGCTCCATTGTAACTCAGACAACGGTGGAGTATAGCGTGTTATCTTTTCCCCCAAAAAGATTGTGCTTCTTTTACTAATACTTACAAAGTTACAATATAACGTGGTGTGAAATTCTCTCAATTTCACTATGGCAGGGAACCAAAGTTATTGCTTGCTGACCTTTCTTCTCGGTTATAATGTAATTCTTTGACTTTCAAGAATGCATAGCTCTTCGTAATGGCAATTGCTTGCACCCTAAGTTCACTGTTGCATACATGGCAAGTCACCCTCGGTGTGTGTGTGTATGTGTGTGTGTGTGGCCTTTGAGCATAATAATATTTTAGAAATCAGCGATCTTCTTTGGTTAGTACATAGAATTTCTGTCAAATAATTTTGTTAACAAAATATTAAAATCTGTCTCCTTATCTATTCAACCAAATAGTTTGGAATGGTACAAGTAATTTCATATAAAATGATAAAATTAATTTGGAATTGTTTATTGTTGGACCAAGGATCTTTTCCTCTGTACAATTTCTAGACATGTTGCCTCACAAGTTTAATGAACAGGATTGGGAGGAGGAGGTGGTTGTCTCTGTTGAACAGACCACGGAGGGCGCTGGTTGTGTGCCTACAAAGAAACATTTCACATTCAGTCATAAATATTAAACACAAACAATTCTGATATATTTACAGTAACAATACAAATTACATAAAATTTATTTCAAAAGGGCTTTTGTTATTCCTCCTTACGAATATAACTATCAGGTATGATCAACGTAAAAACACCATGAAGCAAAAACTAGAACTTCCATTATTGTACCAGTGTGATGTTTACAAATCCAAAAATTTGATATTTTTTATTTTTTGTAAGGAATACTTGTCTTTTTATTTTGGGGCAGTTGAAAGTGATAAGAGATCACCGTCCCTCATAATTTTTTGACCTTCATGAAACCAAAGGTTCTAAACTTTACATTTTAGCTTCACTGCAGAATTTTCAATTTTACATATGAACATACAAAAGGTGTATCCACCTAATTTAGTGATTATCCCCAATTTTTGTCATAAATGCCATGGCCGTGCTACTCAAAAATGCATTCCAATTGTAACATTCAAAATTAATGGCTTCAATGTATCTAAGGCACATACGTATATATCTTTTCACAAGTAAATTTTTCACTTACTCCAATTTCTGTTACAAAGCTGCAAGAGGAACACCTAACTGATGAAGCTCCATACGGGTACATCAGCAAAACTGCACAACTACCGCATTTAACTTGCCCAACCTGATGAGCTGATAAAGGAAGATTCAGTTAAAAACTAGAGCATGTTTCGACAATGACAGTAGTCATCATACAGCAATCTATGCATAGCAGAACATCAATCTTTACTAGGCAGCCGATAGGCAATGAGACTCCGATAACTGATACTTATAGCTTCAACAACACATAAATGAATTATAAGTCTATCGCCATTTGTGTACACCACATATGAACCATGGAAATTACACAACACATTTAACAGAAAAATAATTGCTTGTGTGCCACTACTACTTAAAAAATATTACAGAAGCACTGCAAGGATTGATCAACCCAAAAGATAAGATCAACTTTGTTAGAGTATTATAGGACATATCTTAAATTTTAGAGTAGTTTAGATATTCCACAAATTATTTAGGCTCATGTACTGCTTATTGTATGAAATTTGATGCTGTCTTTCCTTCTCTTTTCACATTGTTATCAAACTTTTGGCAATACACATGGGCTAGGCATGCAAAATAATCTTAAAGTTACATTAAGTAAGAAAACTTAGAACAGTTCTGGCAAAAAAGAAAAAAAAAAGAGAGAATGAGACTGAGAACCTTAACTTACAAGGTATAATATACTAAGTATCTAAGTAAAAAGAGGAAGAGAGGAACCTTCTAGCACATAGTTGGCTGTCTGACAGCATGAACATTGAACATGTCTAGCTCCTCGCGGATATTTAAGCAGGCTACGGCAACAACCACAAAGCATTTGAGCTATTTCTACATCACAAAATCACATAGCTCAACAGGTGAGAGAAAACCTTTCACAGTTTATTACCTGCGATCAAAGGCTATACAGAACATTCTTCTGAGAAGTACAGCAACATTTAGTCATTTAGTAGTTTCAATGAGGTGGCCATCACATCTGATAGTTTGAATCCAATTCTTTATGCTGATAGCAATGGATCATCATAACCCAAATTACATATTATCATAGAAAGTTGGAGACTTTTGAGACAACTTACAAGTTACAACCCAGATAAGTGAATGACCAAGTGGGTAACCTTAAAAAGCGAACCCATTGCAGCTGTTAAATGCTCATCATAATTATACATAAAATAATAAAAAAGAAGAAAAATTAAAAATTAAAAATAAGAATACAAAACCTTTCAAGTACATCCGATACGACTATACGAGAAACCCCAAAAAAAAAAAAAGGAACCACAAAGAAGGCCCAGAACTTCAAGATGGTAATAATAAAAATTGTTCTGATTGATAATAAGTTTGCTAATTGACAGCATCGTTGTCTTGTCTGTTATTATTGTGTAATATAAATTATAATGGAAAAAGACTAACCGGAAGGTGGTGATGGTTGAGCAACGGTCGATTGGTACCCCGGTGGTGCTGGTCCTTCGTCCACTTCCACTTTGCTCTCCATCCTCTCTCTCTCTCTCTCTCTCTCTCTCTCTCTCTCTCTCTCTCTCTCTCTCTCTCCAAACGACGTCGTTTCTTGAAGCCTACACCAAAACGAGTCCACAGGGCGGCAGCAGCTCATGAAAAACAATCGTCGATTTGAAATTGACGAGTTCTAATGGGCCCAAGGTGAACCCATAAAAAGGATAATAAGGAAACAAAATTGGATCAAGTGCTGGCCCATTACGTACAAGGAGCCTGCTGTCTATTGTCTAAGTTGTTTCTTCTTTTTTCCGTTTTTGGGTGGAGTTGTTAAGGAAAATAAATAAACACAAACTCCAGAGAGGAAAAAATCTTAAGGGGGTTACATGAAAGTTTTGGTCAGAGAGAGCACAAAATTGGCAAAAACTATGTTTATCAAAAAATCTGAAAATTTTCAATGTAAAAGACCATCTAGTGTATTGTAGTAGGGGTTTGATCCAGTAGTAAGTAGAGATCATCTTCCACCACACCTCCCAGGACCAAAGATTAAACCTTCCCTCTTCTCCACCTTGAGTCTCCTTTCCTATGTACCAAAAAGTTTATTCAATGTCTTGGCCCAAAAAATAAAAAGTTCATTCAATGTATCAACGGTTTAATGCTAATAATACACCGCTATCTTAAAATGCGTATATACTTGACATAATAGTATATATTCTCAACACAATCAATTACAATAGGAATTCCAATTCCCAAGTTAAAATGAGAAGGAAACAAAACTTCAATGATGCAGTGGAACCGATGCAAGACAGTAGGCCATTGACTCCATACAAATTTTGAGATTCAAATCTGATAAACGAATGTTGTCCAGGATGTCTCTAAAAGACTGACAACAGCTCCTCCCTCCAACCCCGACTTAAAGGCAGGAATTAACAAACTTTCTGATTAGTCTCCACCGCTGCATTTTTGCTGCATTTTTTAATTATAACGATATACTCCAATAATTAAGCTCATGCTTTTTATAAGCAGAATTGTCCCCCACTTAGACTCCGCAGCCCACCAGAAGTTCGTGAAATGTACAAAATGTCTTTTAGCAGTCAATTATATCAGGCTCCTTTCTTCTTGTGGTCTTTGGATGCTTTGACTTCCTTTGTGAGCATTCTTGGTGCTATGGCCATGGACATAAGCTCTTGGAATAGTAATTTACAGGCATAAGGAATGTGAACCTGTATGAATAATAATACAAGGGGCTAATATTAACCTCACACTTATACCCAAAAAAAATAATAATAATAAAACTCACCCCCCAATATCAGAGCAACCTTAAGTGTAGGGGAGGGAGGGAGGGAGGGAGGGAGAGAGAAAGGGTGTTGAATACACCAGACAAATAGAAATATTCACCTGAACTATGTCTGTTTTGTTCTTGCAACCTCTGCACTCAAAGGAATTCTTCTTGAGATTTGCAATAGCTATTAACCCACAACGCTCACAGACATGAACCCTATATGCATCACTCTGGTCAAACAATCTCTCTTTCAGAAAGTGAGCAGCACCATGGGCAATCATGCAATCTCGTTCCATTTCTCCAAATCGTAGACCACCATCACGAGATCGTCCCTCAGCAGGCTGCCTTGTGAGGATCTGTACAGGACCCCGCCCACGTGAATGGATCTTGTCATCAACCATGTGTTTCAATCTCTGGTAATAAGTGGGGCCAAGGAATATCATAGCACTAAGCCGCCGGCCTGTGTGACCATTATACATGGTCTCAAAACCACGCATTTGATACCCACAACTGTGAAGAGCTTTGCTAATATTGTCCACCTAACAAAGAAAATAATAACAAATGAGAATTTCCAGACTCCAACTAAAGAATAGTTTCAATTCAATGTAACAAAAAAACTGAAGTACTTCATATCCAACAACTAAAAATTTGGCTGCAACTGCTACGACAGTTACTGATAACAAGATTTTATAAGAAATTTACAGAGACATGGTTCAAGGGAAAGTGCAACTCACAGTCACATCCGTAAAAGGCGTAGCATCTCCTTCCTTTCCCATGTGAGCCGCAACCTTCCCCATGATACACTCAATAAGCTGACCAATGGTCATTCGAGAAGGAATAGCATGTGGGTTCACGATAATATCAGGGGTGACTCCTTCCACAGTCCATGGCATGTCTTCTTGTGTATAAGTCATGCCCACTGTCCCCTTCTGTCCATGCCTACTGCTAAACTTATCACCAATCTGTGGTATCCTAACAGATCTCACCCTTACTTTTACAAACCTCAGTCCATCAGCATTGGTTGTCAGTAAAACCTACAAGATATACAACACAAAGCAGGTTCAGCAATGTAAGAAGCACTAAAGGGAAAGAAAAAGGAAGAGGGAGGGGGGACTTGCAAGAAGCATGGAGGGTAGGTACATACAATAAGTTCATACTATCAGTTGCCATTTTAAATAAAGCTTACCTGATCCACAATCCCTGTTTCACTGTGGCGTAAGCTTATGCTGTGGTCACGACGTGTGTAGCGTGAAGCAGCTTGCCCTTGAGCTTCATCCTGAGCCATGGGAGTGGTCTTTCCTATGATAACATCCTCACCTGAAACCCTAGTTCCCTAAGGTCATATTAATGAAATCTTTGTTAGATAATATTTGTTCAACAGAAAGCAGGATGGAAATCGTAGTAAACCAAAGTTTCATATACATACAGGAGGTGCAAGACCATCATCATCCAATTTATCATAAGAACCATGCCGCATACCCTGTAAATCAAATCTTAGTATAGTGTAGTAAAGCATCCAATACTTACAAGAGCAGTAGCAGCATAAACTACTTAAAAGTTCAAATTCTCACCATGGTATTTGCTCTGTCTGGACGCCCAAAATCCTCTTTGACAAGGGTCCCCATCTTTTTCTCCTCATCCCTGTAATAGAAAGTTAAGATGAAAATTTGTGCAAAAACATGATTATATATACTCGGAATAGGTGTTAGAGATAAGCTGACCTATAAGAGCGGAAGAATAGTGACCGGAAGAATCCACGGTCTACAGAAGATTGATTCATGATGACAGAATCTTCCTGGTTGTAACCAGAATAGCAGGAAATGGCAACAATGGCATTCTGGTGCAGAATGGTCAGAGAAAACATAATACGAATCATCAGCAGAGTAAAATTAGAAAAAAAAAAAGAGAGCAACAAGTAAAACAAAGTAGAATAATTACAATGCCAGCTGGAAGCTGCCTGAAGTGAAGATGTTCCATGGCTCGTGTAGTGACAAGTGGCTTCTGAGGGTAGTACAGAACGTATGCCAGTGTATCCTGAGTGAAGCAACAAGTTAAAATTTTTTCTAATCAACTGTAACATGCAACAAAAAATATAGAATACATAATGACAACGTTGAGAACCAAATGATACCATTCGGAACTGATAATTGGTGACATAAATTCCCATGGCTTGCTTGCCCATAGCAGATTGGTATGTATTACGTGGAGACTGATCACAACAAAAGAAAATAAATAGATGGAATAATGAATGAATATAATATCAACACAGAAATTCACTTGTATGACAAAATTACCTGATTATGATCAGGAAATGGTATAATTGAAGCACAAACACCCAAAATAAGTGATGGGTGAATTTCACAATGAGTGTATGTGTCAGAATATGCCTCTTCGGGATTGAGCCTAGCTTGTACAAGATCCTGAGACAATTTTTTAGCAAAAGAAACTGTAAATGCCCACAGCTTCTACAAGCCTGTTTTTAAATCGAAAATCACATCAGTATGCATTTTTCCAATGAGCACTCACATTAATTGTCATGGAAATCATTGTAGTCTCCTCTTCTTCAGTGTCAATATATTCTATAAATCCCTTTGCTACAAGATCATGCCAACCACCTTCATCGGGGGTTTCCTGAAAAAATATAAGGGTGGATTGGTGTAATCACTGGAAGTCCAGAAAAAAAGTAGGTTTAAATTTCAGCTAGCGCACCCTCTGCTGCAATTGAAGAATATCTTTCTTCTTTATGAGAAGCCTTTGTTTGTCCACGATGAATAATGGACGACTGCAACGACCATAGTCAGTATATATGCGCAATTCTTTCAGACGGATATCTCTGACAACCCCAACTTCTGTATTGACATCAACCTGCAGAAATACAGAGTAATCAACATCAATAACATTTACCATGACATTTACACCTGAGAATTCACAAGTCAGAATGGCTCTAAAGCCAGCTTCCATGCAATTAGAAAGATTGGGTAGGTAAGAACAAAGCACAAGAATATAAGAAAAAGACAAATAAATGGTGCAATCTAACCAGATTCAAACCTACTTATAGGAACTATTATTTTGACTATTGCAGTTTTGAGTAGTATTATTTTGGCACAAATATCTACCTTAAACAATATTTTTTTAAGATAAAAATAAAAAGGCTACTGACCCGTCGCCTTAGCTTTCTTAATGTTTTCACCAACATTTCAGGATCACGATGTATACCAACCCAACAGCCATTAACAAAAATTTTTGTGGCTTGGGGAATAACCGCAGGGGAAATTTCCTGCAATCAAGATAAAGATACAATTGTCAAACGAAAGAAAGAAAGAACATAGAAAGTCAAGATCCATAAGAAAGTTAGAACTAATAGTACTCACCTCAAAATTCTCTGTACCCCATTCTTCTAAAAACTCCAAAATTGGATATGCAGCTGATCCCACTGTTATGTATACCATCAACGCAAGATTCTTTACAAGTCCACATGCCTGGTGTAATAAAAGGACTGACAATTAAGTACCACATACAGAAAGAAAGGGTTCTTCATGGCAACTTACACATTCAGACATGTTAACACATGATACTCACTTGTCCTTCAGGTGTTTCAGCTGGGCACATCATTCCCCACTGTGAATTATGCAACTGGCGTGGTTTGGCCAATTTCCCTGATAAAAGAAACCTCAAGTCATGGGAAGGAGAAAAAAAAATCACAATAAACAAGCCACAGATAGCAACATGATGATTCTAGAAGAAATATAGATGCACATAAAGGTTATCACCCTACAGCACAGAGGACACTAATTTAACAATCCAGAGGCCTTACAGGTGAAAAATAACTAAACCATACACAACAGAAGCCAGAAAGTAGTTTTACCCTCACGCCCTATGGGAGAATTTAGCCTTCGCAAGTGTGACAAGGTGGATGCATATGTCAAACGATTTAACACCTGTAAGAAAAAATTGAATGCCAAGTGCATTAGTTAACGGGATTTTATTTCATTGGCAAGTTTAAATCTAAGACCATCACAACCCAGCCCCACACCTAAACAACCTGAGCAAAGCATGAGGGAACTAGAACTACCAAAATCAAGAGCATAAATTAAGGGAGAAATGATAAAGCACCTGTGACACTCCAGCCCTTGTACCGGCTGCATTTGCTTGCCCCCAGTTCCCAGTAGCAAGTGAATATTTGAGGCCACTCGTGATAGTCTTTGCTTTGATGGCAAATTGCAGGTTAACATCCTTACCATTATCCACGCACTGCACCATGCATAAACTGTTTAGGTATAAACCCAAATAAAATAATTACAGCAACTTAACTAAGTCAGGGAGGGTTCATGTAAGGAACCTTCTGCACATAACCTCTCACATCCCTAGTCAACTTCCTGAATAGCTGCAAATATTTTAACAATTTTAGGATCAACAAAATAATGAAATAAAAAATTTCATATATCCTCCAACTTCCAACAAAAACAAACCATTCTAAACAAGCCTCCAAGTAAGGGACCAGCAAGATCCAGCCTCTTGTTGCCATAATGATCTCTGTCATCTTCTGCCCTCCGACCAAGTGCACACAGTAGAAGCCTGTGAATGATATATCTGGTACAAGCACCAGCATTTATTTAGTACACAACTCAGAAACCACCCCAATGCTAATGCATTATCCTACAATAGAAAACCTACCCAAAATAGTAAGCTTTCTTTGTTTCACAAAATTCTCCAACACCAACATGTGGAAGCATTTCCTTCTGCAGAATCTCTTTCGCATACCTATTCAGAGGATGTACACATAATCTCCATGAGAACTACGGAAGATTATGCATAACATCTTAAGGCCCAAATAAATTTACTAAGATAATACATACTTGATCCTCTTTTCTCTAGTTACACCAACAGTTGCACCTCTCTTTCCAATATAGTCGAGTGCAACCTGCAGTAGAAGAGAGAATAATAAACCATCTGACAGAAGAAGAAAAGAGACATGCGTAAGCATTAAACCACAAAATAAACTGAGAGAGAGACCTGTTGATTTTGAATCACAAAGGCTTCTTCCAGGGAAGGCCGAAGCAACTCCATCATCTGAGTATCAGAGAAGTCATAACATATATGCTCTAGAATGTCTTTGTCAGCAACAAACCCCAGAGCCCGGAACACAATAATAATAGGAATTTCACCCCGAATGTATGGAAGAGTAGCACGGATGTACTGCCCCGAAGAACCCTGCAATGATATAAATGCATACAAAGTAAACTACATAAACAAAAGAACAAAATTGCCACAATTGATTTCATTACCCCTTTAGAACTAGCCCGAGAAAGCATCCGCACAAACATGGTACTGGGTGGTCTGTTTTGGGACTCCGCCATAGACCGAACTTCCGCCACATAGGCGTACTTGTTAGGCTGCCTCTTTTTGAACACATAGACATGATTTGTGCTCATCTTCTCTTGAGCAATTAGAACCTTTTCGCTCCCATTAATAATAAAATATCCACCTTGATCATACGGACATTCTCCCAGCTCTGTTAAATCTTTCTCAGAATTCTGGTACAATGTGCAATAACTAGACCGAAGCATTATAGGAACCTGATAATATACAACGCATCAGTGAAGTTGTCAACTCTCAGCGTTGAAATCCATCCACTATTATTGAAATGTGAACATTACACACCTTTCCAATAAACACTTTGGTGAAATCCTGAGTCTCAGTGACTTCCTCACCATCATGTCCTTTCTTTATAACCCTCTTTGAGACATCCACATACAAGGGTGCTGAATACGTTAGATTTCTCAACCTTGCAGCCTTGGGAAATAAGGTTGCAGTTTCTCCATCGGACTCGGTCATCATGGGCTTACTCAAATAAATCTGACCGAAGCTGATCTTGTATATGGTCTGCAATCCAACCCAACAGTATTAAAGAGCCAGACAACATAACCATGAAAAATTCTCCGAAATTCTACTTTCACTTCCTAATAATTAAATGTAAGAATGAAAACCTAGCTCGCATTATGCTTGTAAAACTCTAGTTTTCATGCACTAACTGTTAACCATAGAATCCTGGAAACCACAAAGTCCAATTATTTTAATAGCACTAATTTTGCTACAAAGATTATTATTGAACAAACCAAACAAGAACTCTAATGGACCAAACAAAACCAGCCCTAAAACCCGTTTGTCTCCCTGGAAATCACTCCCAATTCATTAACCACCTCAATTTCCCGAGAAACAGAACCCTACCTCGGCGAAATCAGGCTGGTGACCCGGGTTGTGCTGCGACTCGGGACGAATCTCGATATCGGCGGACTCGTCGACAATCTCCTGCATTGTGTTCTGAATGAACTCGTCGAAGGAGTCGAGCTGCTGGCGCACCAAACCCTTCTCTTCGAAGTAGGCAGAGATTACGGTCCAGGCGTCCTCCTGCGTGATCTCGTTTGAGTCGTCCTCGTCATCGTTGGATTGCTGATCGTCGTACTCGGGGTCCTCCTCCATCATTGTAGTTCCGGATCAGTGATCGAAACCCTAGCTGTAGTGTTTGGAGTGCTGTCCGAATAGACGGTGCGTCTGAGAGTGAATGAATGAAACCCTAGCAGAGGTTTTCACTGCTCAGGTTCGGAGGGGCTTTGAAGTTGGAGGTTGCGGGGTTTCAAAATGAGGGAAAATAAGGCGGACTGTATTCGGTCGGGGTATGGGTCGGTTTTGGCGCCGTTCCTTTCGTTGTTACGACTTAGGATAGAAGCGGTGTATCTGGTTTTTTTTTTTTAACGTTGGGTTGGGAGCGTGTTTTGGTCCTCTATCAACTCCCAGTAAACAAGAATCATAATGTACATAAATTTGAAAAAGTAAGATTCGGATTTAACATAAATCAAAATAAATATGAATCAAAATCAAGGATTCCTATTAACATGTTTATTAATTATACATGTATCATATAGAACAATTTGCATGTGCTATCTTTTTTTAAAAATTAAACATGGAATGACTTATGGTTCAATTTGTTTAGTAACTCCTTTATTTGAAAAACATGACATGGCATGAAATATATGCACTATCCTTAGGCAAAAGGTTCATCATAAGTTCACAATAATATTGTTCATACATAGTCAATTATTACCCATTTCACTCATATGATCAATATGCATAAATAAGGACGATCATGCGGTGTGCATGCACATTCGATCACTTAACAAGGGTGTGGGTCATATGCATGAATATCACATGGTCCCTCTGTAATTTGTATATCATGACTGCATGACTGTATCTATATATGTGTGCATAGAAGTTTTTCATGACTGTACACGATGTCTAGCCGTTCTCTCTGGAAATTGACCTTCAACTACTCTCATAGAGCTAGTCCTATAATTTCCGATCTGTCTGTAATGCAATGAAACTGCTTAGAGACCATTAATGGGAGTCTTAATTCCACGTGGTTAAATCTGGAAATAGCCGTACAGGTTCAGAAGGGGGTGGGGCCCCTTTAATTTCCCTGTAAAATGTTTAAGGCTTTAAGCTCGTTTTGCTGTCAATAGCTAGATGCTCTTCTTAATTATAGGTAACCAAACCATTCTTGCTTTAAAGACATACAAAGAAAACAAGTGCCCCACCCCCTATCTATCTTCCTAACACACCACACCTCTCACTCTATATACCCTTCTGTTATTAGAGCCTTTAATTTCACTCTTTAATATTTGACTCATAATAATGACCAAGACCAGGAGGATCATCTTCACTTTTCTGCCAAGGCTGCTAGCCTTGGCTGCAACTTTGGTTGCCACCATTGTAATGGTTACAAGCCATGACTCTGCCAATGTCTTGAACTTAACATTCAAGGCCAAATACAGCAACTCACCAGCTTTCAAGTAAGTCTCAGTAATTTGTATATAACCCAGTTTCCTCATATAATCATCTTCTTCATCTTTTACTTAACTAATGATTGCAAATGGAAATTAAAGGTACTTTGTGATTGTGGAAGCAATTGCAAGTGGATACAACCTTGTGCTTCTCTTTCTTGCTTCCAAAGGTTCCCTTTGGCGATTGGTCATCATATTAGATGTGGTAATTAATTAATGAAATTAAGCTTCTTCTTTTTTCAGATTTTTGAGTAAATTTTTCATGTTTTTTCATATCGAGCTTTGTAATTTGTACTTTGTTTATCTGCAGGTTGTGGCTCTGCTACTTACTTCAAGTGTGTCATCAGCCTTGGCAATAGCTCAGGTGGGCAAGAAAGGGAACACTCATGCTGGTTGGCTGCCCATTTGTGGACAAGTCACCAAGTTTTGCAATCATGTCACTGCTGCTCTTATTGCTGGCCTCATTGCAGCAATATTATATTTTCTGTTTATTGTCTATACTCTATACACTGTTCTCAATCCTCTGTTTGTGGTAAAACCTTAATTCATTAGACAGGTATAAATATATGTATCAAGCTACCCTGGATTTTGTTGTTTTCTTTTGAACCTTCTCATCATATATCTATGTTTTCCATTGTGAAAAGTTGAATGTAATATGCTTATGTTCAGTATTAAGTTTATAGTTATTCCAGTGAAAAGCTCATTAATATGAAGATTGTGTTGAAGAAGGTCTGTTTGGAATGTTGGGAAAACTCCTTTTCAAAGTTTTTGTGTGCTATGCAGAATTTGAGGGAAACCAAACTGCCACCTCTTTCATCTGTTAATTGCTCAGGCTTCTAGTATTGTTAAATGTTAGTGACTTGTCTCATTGTATGGGGTCAGGTACTCAGGTGTGATGTGTGAAATTAACATGGCCCTCAATATTTAGGTTTCAACTTCTAAGTTGACAAGCTTGGGATTGTGAAAGGTAGATGCGTAAGACAATGCATTAGATACTGCAGAAAAAGCTTCAGGCTTTCTTGTATTAGTGACAAACATCGTGAAATATTATTATATATGGATGAAGCAGTTTCCCAAGGAAGTACCTACGTCTTCCGAAATATTATGAACCTCAACATTGTTCTCTCTCTCTCCCTCTCTCCCTTTTCATGAACTAAGACAAATTTCTTTCCCGCATTAAAGATTCTATCTTCTCTACATCTTCTGGAGTATCAACACCGTGAGCTTCATGATCAACCTTGATCACCTGTGAGAAAATAAACAAAATTACAACATTCCTTGAGCAATGGCTTACAAGTAACAATTATCACTTATCAACTACATGCAACTAAGAAACAAACTAGAACCGGCAGCTCAGGGTAATCATGTGAATACCTTCATCTTATATCCATTCTCAAGGACTTTAAGCTGCTCCAAATCTTCTTCTAGTTGTAAGGGAGTAGGTGCAAGCTCCTGATATATACTTAAGAACTTTGCATCATAGCTCTGGCAAGACACAGGAATGACATAAATGGTTGACAATCACGTACAGATATATTGACATATTAAGGCTCACAAAGTGCTGTAACATACAGATTAATACCTGGATACCAAGGTGAAGTAAGTAAGGAAAACGGGGATTGACCTTGCCTGACCTGTTTTGTATACACGAACACCATACATTTTATCAAGTAGCTGAGGATGTTATGTTGTATTGAAAATTTACTAATATCTACAGTAAAACTCACTTGTTGTATGGGATCAACCCCCTTGAAAAATATATTGCATAACCATGATTGTCCACCACGCATTTCACTCGATTTGGATCAGATGCATCTTCGGGTTTCAAAGAAGTAACTGCAGTGCTGAATACAGCATCAGGGGCAACCTAACAGTAACAAAAAAGAGAGGAAAAAGTTGATTAAATTCAACAAACATTAAGGGATAAAAAACAAATGAACTTATATCTACGTACATAATAGTTTCGACTAGTTGATTCTCATGAGAGGAGAAAAGAAAGAATATCAATAATGATTTTAAACATTGTATTTGATTCATCTTGAAGGAGCAAAGAGGGTAACAGCATAAGAGGAAAATAATTTACCTGCAGGGCCTTGACAACCCCATCTATTATCTCAGGCTCTATTAGAGGCTCATCCCCCTGAATGTTAACAATGATGTCAAATTTCTTTTGAAATTTTTGGAGAGCCTCATTGCAGCGTTCAGTTCCTTCAGATCAGATGTTTACAGAAACTTCAAAGTTAATTCACGTGTCTGATAATTAATAAAATAGAAATAATGTAAACCCAGGACGCTTACCATTTCTGCAAGCTTCTGATGTCATTATTACATCAGCTCCAAATCCTAAACAGCATTCTGCTATTTTCTTATCATCCGTAGCCACAACTAGTACAAGAGAGTTTAATAATTTAGGCTAAAGATACATATACCCATAGTGTCTGCATGTGTGTGTGTGAGAGAGAGGGAGAGAGAATTTCATAATCATTCTTTGATTTAATCTCTATCTCATTCAGAAACCCAATGCCACCCATGATTCAAGGCAGAGGAAATACTTAAAATAACAGATGAAAGAAATCAAATATTGGTAGTTTTGGCTGCACGCATGAGATGCTGAATTTGCAATTAAAACGCAATTAGTGACTGCAACACCATCTTATGGCAAATTATTATTGTTAGCTATCCTAGTTTGACACTGCCTCTCTCTCTCTCAAATGAGGTAAGAGTCAAATATGAATTAGACAACAACACTATAATGAAAATTTCAAATCTGTGGTAGCAATATCACCTCCACGAAGGATTTCTTTTCTAATAATATAGAGCTCATCTTGACAATGAAATATGTTTAAGAAAACATATAAATGCATATAGCTTGATTGCTGGACGTACCAAGTTGGTCTAGCGTGGTTGCAAGTTTTGCTCTTTCCCATGTCCTCTAGAAGGCACAATAAAATAGTTAAGCAAATTATGGTAGCATCTGCCCCAGTGTAAATCAAATATGATAGCATACAGTAAATACTAAATACAAGCAAAAAGCCAAATATCGTTCTTTTAAAAACAGTAAATAGTAAGCAGAATTTCGCATTGAGAATAACATGATGTTTGCCCCCTCTTTGAGATCACTCACATTTGTATTGGTTTAGAAAAGCCATTTCGCTGAACATCACTCTCATTTGTACTGGTTTAGAAAAGCCATTTTGCTGAACAGGGCCAGAAGGAATCAACAAGGTCCAATGGGCAGTGATAATGCAATGATGTTTGCTCACCTCTAGGGCCAAAAAGTCTAACCATCAAAGAATTCGCACCCAATATGTAGAAGCAATAATAATGCAAATACAAACATATAATCACGCTTTTAATTCTTAGATCTTAACAAGTTCACTTTTCCAGTAGACAAACTGCTATGAAAACAGGGTTGCAAACCCTGCTATAATCTAATCTTTGATTACCAACCATTCATTATCAACAGTTTTCCTCCATTCTAACTTCTCATTGTCAAAGGTTCAAACACATAAAAAGCTAAAGATTTGATGCCCCAAATTCCAATTAGTGTCTACCACACAATGAAACATCCTCTGAATTCTGAAATGAGTAATCTAAGAATGATTCCACAATTTATATTATGTAAAAACAAAAAATCTAAGAAATTACAAACTAATACAGACAAATAACAAACATAAAAAATATGATTCTGATTTATAACCACCTGAATCATGGGTTTGCCCAGGATTGGAACAAGAGGTTTGCCTGGGAATCTGGAGGAAGCGAAACGAACCGGTATGATCCCCAACACTTGGCTCCGAAACCTTGCCGATCGGCGTCTGGATATCACCGTGTACGCTACGGTCACTGCCGCTACAGCCGCCCCGGCAAGTAGGCCGTGCGTGACCCATGAACTGGTGGTACCGTCGGAGACAGAGGATGAGGAAGAAGAGGTCCTCATGCTTCAGCGGCAGTCAAGGTTAGGTTTTCTGCGGACGGTGGCGCGTGAGATTGCAGTGAGAGTGTCTGCGCGTGTTTGGAGAATCTGATGTCTCGGCGCGAACTGTAAATTTTTGATGCCGCAAAACCGGTGCGTTTTAGTCAATTCAACGGTTGAACACCCCAACGACATGACACGTGGCGAGAAAAAAAGGCCGCCATTGCTGCTGAGCAGAATCAAAGCTCAGGACTTCTCTTCTATTTCCATGGAAGCCAAACAGCTCCAACATCAGCCCCCAAAATCTCCAGTCTACCAAGCCCTTCTCCAAGCCGGTCCGCGTCTCAAACCCCTCCAACAGGTCCATGCCCAAATCGTTGTCTCGGGCTCTCACCGCAGCCGAGCCCTCCTCACCAAGCTCATCACCCTGGCTTGCGAAGCCGGCTCAATTTTCTACACTTACAGGCTCTTCCTCTCTGTTCCAAACCCCGACTCCTTCCTTTTCAATTCCATCATCAAAGTCTCTTCCAAGTTCGGCTTCCCTCAACACACTGTTTTCTTCTACCACAGCATGCTTGGTTTTCGTATTCCGCCTTCCAGTTACACCTTTACGTCTGTGATTAAAGCGTGCGCCGATATTTCGGCTCTGAAGCTCGGTAGGGGTATTCATTCGCATGTATTGGTAGGTGGGTTTGGCTCGGATTCATTTGTTCAGGCCGCTCTTGTCACCTTGTATTCCAAGTCTGGTGATTTGGCTGTTGCTCGGAACGTGTTTGATAAAATGCCGGAGAGGTCGGTTGTAGCTTGGAATTCGATGATTTCAGGCTACGAGCAAAACGGGTTTTCTCGAGAAGCGATTGAGGTGTTTAATCAGATGCGGGAATTGGGTGTTGAAACTGATTCGACAACATTCGTGAGTGTTTTGGCGGCCTGTTCTCAGATGGGAGCTCTTGGTTTAGGTTGTTCGGTGCATCGTGATGTCATTAATAATGGTCTTCAAGTTAATGTAGTTCTAGGCACTTCACTAATTAACATGTATGCTAGATGTGGCAATGTGAGTAAAGCACGAGAAGTTTTTGATTCGATGAAAGAATGGAATGTCATTGCCTGGACGGCTATGATTTCAGGATATGCAATGAATGGTTATGGTAGTCAAGCTATGGAACTCTTTCGCCGAATGAAAGCTCATGGTCCTGGTCCTAACACTGTCACATTCGTGGCAGTTTTGGCGGCGTGTGCTCATGCAGGGCTAGTTCAAGAAGGGCGGCAGGCATATGCAAGCATGAGGCAAGAGTATGGCTTAGTGCCAGGAGTGGAGCACCATAGTTGCCTGGTTGATATGCTTGGGCGTGCTGGGCTTCTCAGCGAAGCATATCAGTTTATTAAAGAGCTCAAACCTGGGGAAGCAGCCCCAGCTGTTTGGACTGCTCTGCTTGGTGCTTGCAAGATGCATAAGAATTTCGACCTTGGAGTAATTGTTGCTGAGCATCTTTTGGAGGCTGAGCCTGAAAATCCAGGCCATTATGTAATGCTTTCGAATATATATGCATTGGCAGGTCGAATGGATCGAGTGGAAATGGTTAGAAACTTGATGATCGGAAGAAGCTTGAGGAAAAAATTTGGTTATAGTACAATAGATGTGAATCAGAAAACATACTTGTTTAGCATGGGGGACAAGTCCCACCCTGAGATAAATGAAATTTATCAGTATTTAGATGAATTGATGTCGCGGTGCAGGGAAGCAGGCTATGCACACGCACCTGAGTCTGTGATGCATGAAGTGGAAGAAGAAGAGAGGGAGTATGCCCTTAGATATCATAGTGAAAAGCTTGCAATTGCATTTGGACTATTGAAAACAAAGGATGGTGTGGCCATTACGATTGTAAAGAACCTTAGAATGTGTGAGGACTGCCATTCAGCAATTAAGTTTATCTCAGTTGTTACCAAAAGAGAAATTATTGTTCGGGATAAGCTTCGGTTCCACCACTTCGGAGATGGCTCTTGCTCATGTCAGGATTACTGGTGATAAATGGCATTGGCTCCAAGCCTCTAATTAATGGCCTGGGAGCAATGCTCGTGAGCCTGTATTAGAGGATGGTAGCTGTCCCTCGCAACAACTATGAGGCTCCAAAGGAGAAAAACTTGCATGTAACGAGTGTATATACTATTCTTCTTATAATAAATGATTACATGACTAACATGTGAAGAGATGCACCTGTTACATGCAAGCTTTGTCTCAACTCATAAGACTGTCGATTTTGCTTGGGCAGCCAGCAGAAACACATTGAATATGCAATCTTATGATAGTGTAGTCCATCTGTGTAAAGGCAATTACCAATTGGTTTTTATGGGGCCCTAGTAAAAGTATGTTCTATCAGATTAAGCTGAAATGCTGAATTGAAAAACCGAATTAGGGATGTTTGGAATGGTCGATACTTTGTCGAGAATCATACTAAACAGTAACACCCTCTCATCTTGGACCCTAGTTCTTGCTCTGGAACAGGGTCTTGTGTAAATCTCTTCTGCACCATTGTTGGATTAAATTTTTTTTTTTTTGGAACCAACTTGCACCATTGTGTAAATCTCGTGTAAATGGTGCATGTTGAAATGAGAACTCAAATTAGCCAAGAATGTGCGGACAATTCACAGAAAAAGCCCAATTTAATAAATGGAACGAGAATGAGATTCCATAGCCCAATATCCAAAACCCTAAACAATTGAACCATACCAAGAAAAATTCACATTACAAGAAAACAAAAAAGGCCAAAAAAAGGTTCAAACACATTACCCAAAACACAAAAAAGAGCCCAATTTGTGTTTATAACCCAACCTTATAAGCATTCATGTAAAATAATGAGATATTTAGTTTCATTTTTATATGTTATGTGACATAAGGAATGAATTTTAATTTGTGGACATGCACTAGAAAATTTTTGATAGATACGCGTGATAATCTTTTAAGAAATAATGCAATTTATTGTGTTATTAAATGCATGCACATGCATACTGGGTGAGGTGGTACCTTGTAATTATGCTCCAGTTCCTTTCTGGAAAAATTAATTCAATAAACAATGTGACGTACCCGTTGGAATGTTACAAAGTCATATAACTCTCTATAGCTAAATAAAGGCCATTAATATCATTGTTTAATTGTTAATCCCAAGATAATAATGAGCTACTAATAAGACGTTTGAGGAATGAGGGTTTAAATGTGCTGGTCTTCTTTAAATAGTCTTTTGAGATTCATCTTGTTGGGCCATCAAGTGCAGTGGGGCTGGCCTGAAGTAACTGACCCCGTATTAATGAGCACTTATTTTTATTTTTGGAAAATTCAATATTATATAATATGTAAAACATTTGATAATAATTAAATTGGAAGAAAATTATTAATAATGTTAGTTTGAACTGGAGCAAGAGATTCTCTGTATTTTTCAGACTTTAAAATTACACCCAACGAGGCCAAAACTGCATCCGTTTTTCTGGACTACTAAATTCCAAAAGCCACATGATATATAGTATATACCCATACGCCCAAAAAACGACGTGACAAAATGGCTAAAAAGCAACAACGAGACATGGGAAACCCACTTTATGCTTCACAAAAGAAACAAGAAGTGAAAAAGGCCACTTTATATAAAGTATGTGCCTATGTGGTGATTGCAACGGTTACTTTTTGGCTCCACAACCCCAATCATCGTATTTTTTTGGCCAGGAAATCATAGCTAACTATACTAAAATGTTACTTTTTTTTACAAAATAAAATACTAAAATGTTTTATTATGGACCATACCAACAGAAAATGCTACAGTCACTAGTAACGTCTGTATCCATTGTTTTTTAAATAGATCACCGGGATATTCATCATATTCTTCAACCTTTCCAAAATAAAAAGGAAAAGGGACATTTAGAAAAAAAGAATGTTACCTACTTTTTTATAAATATTTTCTCTTAATTATATTTTTTAGTGTAGCAAACGCTGTCGTTGGGCTGCTGCGTCGTTGCTTGACTTGCGTCCGCTTTCCTAGACGCATCGGATAATTATATTTTTTAGTGTAGCAAACGCTGTCGTTTTGAAGAACATTGGAATACGGAACATGGGCTGCTGCGTCGCTGCTTGACTTGCGTCCGCTTTCCTAGACGCATCGGAATTTCTGATAATGGAGATACTCAGTGTCAGTGTGTGGAACCCAGCAGGCCCCAACTGGGCCACACTTCCCAGTTTCCACCAGACTCTGACAGGTAACTTCATGATCGTGGTCCGCAAGTCGCCCCCTGGCGCGTGGCCCAACTTCACATCATCCACAGTTTCCATACAGATAAACTGATAAACCATTAAACCTTTGGCGCTTTCGTCTCTTCTCCTTATCCAATCCCAACATTCCAGAGCACGCGTGTACGCCTACGCTACCTATAAAGCCCTAAACCCAGCACGTTTTTCACTCTTACCGGCCACTTGCCCAACCAGCACCAAAACCCAAAAATGAAAACACAAACTCAAACAGAACCAGAAACGGAAACGTTTTTGAGAAAATAAAAAAAAAGTTATGAATCTTCGGCAGCGTGCGCCGCCCACGCGCGGCCGTGGGCCACTCCAAGCGCCGCCGCCAGTGCAAGAGGTCTACAACATAATCCCCATCCACAACCTCCTCACCGACCACCCCGCCCTCCGCTACCCCGAGGTTCGTGCCGCCGCGGCCTTCTTACGCACCGTTGGGGACCTCCGGAAGCCGCCGTTCGTCCCCTGGAACCCAAACTACGACTTAATGGACTGGCTCGGACTCTTCTTCGGGTTCCAAAACGACAACGTTCGGAACCAGCGCGAGCACTTGGTCCTCCAGCTCGCCAACTCCCAAATGCGGCTCCAACCTCCCCCGAACCTCGCGGACATGCTCGAGCCCAGCGTTCTCCGGAGGTTCCGCCGGAAACTGCTTCACAACTACACCTCCTGGTGCTCCTACCTTGGCCGGAGATCGAACGTTATTGTCTCGAAACGCCGCGGCGCCGGCGACGATGTTCGACGGGAATTGCTGTACGTGGCGCTCTATCTGCTGGTTTGGGGTGAGTCCGGTAACCTTAGATTCGCTCCTGAATGTGTTTGCTATATATACCATATGATGGCTATGGAGCTTAACCATGTTCTTGATGAGTATATCGACCCGGATACGGGTCGGGCCTTTTTGCCCTCGGTTTCTGGGGACTGTGCGTTTTTGAAGAGCGTGGTTATGCCCATTTACCAGACTATTAAGACTGAGGTCGAGAGTAGTAGAAATGGTACTGCACCACACTCTGCTTGGCGTAATTACGATGATATCAATGAGTATTTTTGGTCTCGGAGGTGTTTCCAGAGGCTGAAATGGCCTATTAATTTTGAGAGTAATTTTTTCGCCACAACCCCAAAGAGTAGGAGGGTTGGGAAGACGGGGTTTGTGGAGCAAAGGTCGTTTTGGAATGTGTTTCGGAGCTTCGATAAGCTCTGGGTGTTGTTGATCCTGTTTTTGCAGGCTTCTATTATTGTTGCTTGGCAGGGCAGGGAGTATCCGTGGCAGGCATTGGAAAAGCGGGACATTCAGGTGCAGTTGCTGACGGTGTTTATTACTTGGGGCGGCCTTCGCCTTCTTCAAGCAGTGCTTGATGCTGGGACTCAGTACAGTTTGGTTACGAGGGAGACGATGTGGCTTGGGTTTCGAATGGTGCTAAAGGGTGTGGTTGCTGCGATATGGACTGTTGTGTTTTCCGTGTTTTATGCAAGGATTTGGGCTCAGAAGAATTCTGATGGGAGGTGGTCGTATGAGGCCAATCAGAGGATTATTGTTTTTCTTTGGACTGTACTTGTTTTTGTCATCCCAGAATTGCTGGCATTGGTTTTCTTTATCTTTCCGTGGGTTAGGAACTTTCTTGAGGAGTTAGATTGGAGCATACTCTACTTATTTACATGGTGGTTTCATACCCGCATTTTTGTGGGCCGTGCTCTGAGGGAAGGGCTTATCAATAATGTCAAGTACACACTGTTCTGGATTATAGTACTGGCTTCAAAATTCACATTCAGTTATTTCCTTCAGATCAAGCCTCTTGTTTCCCCGACAAAGACTCTCTTGGACCTTAGGGATGGGGAGGTCAAGTACACTATGCATGTGTTTTTTAATAGTGCAAATAGAATAGCAGTTGTTTTTCTGTGGGTTCCTGTTGTGTTGATTTACCTGATGGATCTGCAAATATGGTATTCCATTTACTCATCCTTTGTTGGTGCAACAATTGGACTGTTTTCCCATTTGGGTGAGATCCGGAATATCAAACAACTAAGGCTTAGGTTTCAGTTCTTTGCTAGTGCGTTGCAATTTAATCTTATGCCAGAGGAGCAATCGTTACGTCCTGAGGTGACAATGGTGAAAAAGCTCCGTGATGCCATCCACAGACTGAAATTGAGATATGGACTGGGTCAAGCCTACAAGAAGACCGAGTCAAGCCAAGTAGAAGCTACCAGGTTTGCCTTGATATGGAATGAAATCATGACAACTTTCAGGGAGGAAGATCTCATCAGCGATCGAGAACTTGAGCTCTTGGAACTGCCACCTAATTGTTGGAACATTAGGGTTATTCGGTGGCCTTGTTTCCTCCTCTGCAATGAACTGTTGCTTGCTGTAAGTCAGGTTACAGAGCTGGCAGAGGAACTTGATCGGTTGCTTTGGTTGAGGATATGCAAGAGTGAGTATCGCCGGTGTGCTATCATTGAAACTTATGACAGCATCAAGTATCTGCTTCTCGTGGTTGTTAAATATCGCACGGAAGAAAACTCCATTGTTGCAAATTTTTTCAGCGTTATAGATCAAAGTATTCTGAGCGAGAACTTCACGGCTACATACAGGATGTCTCTGCTTCCGCAAATTCATGCTAAGTTGATTTCTCTTATCGACCTTCTGCTGGAACGAAAGAAAGATATGAGTAAGGCAGTGAATTTATTGCAGGCCCTATATGAACTCTGTGTTCGTGAATTCCCAAAGGTGAAGAAGTCCAATGAAACCTTGAGGCAGGAAGGCCTGGCAACTCTTAGTCAAGCCACTGAAGAAGGGGGGTTGCTTTTTGAAAATGCAATTAATTTTCCTGATGATGAGGATGCGGCTTTCTTTAGGCATCTGCGACGTCTGCATACAATTCTCACTTCTAGAGACTCGATGCACAATGTCCCAATTAATATTGAGGCAAGGAAGCGTATTGCTTTCTTTAGCAATTCGCTTTTTATGAACATGCCTCGTGCTCCCTACGTTGAAAAAATGATGGCTTTCAGCATACTGACTCCATACTATGATGAGGAAGTGTTGTATGGTAAAGAAGCTCTTCGAAGTGAGAACGAGGATGGCATTTCCACCCTGTTTTACCTGCAGAAGATTTATGAAGATGAGTGGAAGAATTTTCTGGAACGGATGAACAGAGAGGGCATGGAAAATGATGATGAAATTTTTACTACAAAGGCAAGGGATCTCCGTATTTGGGCGTCGTACAGAGGCCAGACGTTATCCCGCACTGTAAGAGGAATGATGTACTACTATAGGGCCCTTAAGATGCTTGCCTTTCTTGATTCTGCATCTGAGATGGACATAAGGGATGGGTCACAGCAAATTGCCTCTCATGGTTTGATGATGCAAAACAGCGGTTTGGATGGTATACAGTCAGGTATGCAACCATCTTCACGGAAACTTGGAAGAACAAGTAGCAGTGTTAGTTTTTTATTCAAGGGGCATGAACATGGGATTGCTTTGTTGAAGTTCACATACGTGGTTACCTGCCAAGTATATGGGCAACAGAAGTCGAAGGGAGACTACCGTGCTGAGGAGATCTTAAATCTGATGAAAAACAATGAGGCCCTTCGAGTTGCCTATGTTGATGAGGTTCACTTGGGAAGGGATGAGGTTGAGTATTACTCTGTCCTTGTTAAATATGATCAGCAGATGCAAAGGGAGGTTGAGGTCTATCGGATCAGGTTGCCTGGTCCGTTGAAGCTTGGTGAAGGCAAACCAGAAAATCAGAACCATGCCATAATCTTCACCAGGGGTGATGCAATTCAGACCATTGACATGAACCAAGACAATTATTTTGAGGAGGCACTCAAAATGCGGAATTTGTTGGAGGAATTCAAGAACTTTTATGGTATTAGGAAGCCGACTATCTTGGGTGTCCGTGAGAATATCTTCACTGGATCTGTGTCGTCTCTTGCTTGGTTCATGTCTGCTCAGGAGATGAGTTTTGTGACCTTGAACCAGCGTGTTCTGGCAAACCCTCTGAAGGTGCGAATGCACTATGGTCACCCAGATGTGTTTGACAGGTTCTGGTTCTTGCCTCGGGGTGGAATCAGCAAGGCTTCTAAAGTGATCAATATCAGTGAAGACATATTTGCTGGCTTCAATTGCACACTGCGAGGAGGCAATGTGACTCACCATGAATATATACAGGTGGGCAAGGGGAGGGATGTGGGGTTGAATCAGATCTCCATGTTTGAGGCCAAGGTTGCCAGTGGCAATGGGGAGCAGGTTTTGAGCAGAGATGTGTACCGGTTGGGTCATAGATTGGACTTCTTTCGAATGCTCTCATTTTTCTACTCAACTGTGGGGTTCTACTTTAACACGTTGATGGTAGTACTGACTGTTTATGCATTCTTGTGGGGTCGCCTTTTTTTCGCTCTCAGTGGTATTGAGAGGAAAACAAGCAAAAACAATACAGCACTTGGTGTTATCTTGAATCAACAGTTTATTATCCAGCTGGGTCTCTTCACTGCCCTTCCAATGATTGTTGAAAACTCTCTTGAACTGGGGTTCCTTACAGCAGTTTGGGATTTCTTAACAATGCAGTTGCAGCTTGCATCAGTTTTCTTCACATTCTCATTGGGAACTCGTAGCCATTTCTTTGGCCGTACTATTCTTCATGGGGGTGCGAAGTACCGAGCAACTGGGCGTGGCTTTGTGGTCCAACACAAGAGCTTTGCCGAGAATTATCGACTCTACTCTCGAAGCCATTTTGTGAAGGCAATTGAGCTTGGGATTATTTTAGTAGTGTATGCTGCCCATAGCTCTGTGGCTTCTGGTACTTTTGTTTACATTGCCATGACGATCTCAAGCTGGTTTCTCGTAGTGTCATGGATAATGGCTCCCTTTGTATTTAACCCTTCTGGATTTGATTGGCTGAAAACTGTATATGACTTTGATGATTTCATGAATTGGTTATGGTATACTGGAGGGGTGTTTACAAAAGCTGAACAGAGCTGGAAAACATGGTGGTATGAGGAACAGGACCATCTTAGAACAACTGGTCTCTGGGGAAAGCTGTTGGAGATTATTCTTGATCTTCGTTTCTTCTTCTTCCAGTACGGTGTTGTGTATCAACTGGGTATTACCGGTGGAAATACCAATATAACTGTTTACTTGCTATCTTGGATATACATGGTAGTGGCTGTTGGGATTTATATTATCATAGCATATGCTCAGGACAAATATGCAGCGAAGGAGCATATCTACTACCGGCTAGTTCAGCTTCTTGTCATAATGGTTTTAGTACTTGTAGTCATTTTGCTGCTGGAGTTCACTAGATTCAAATTTCTTGATATTGTCTCAAGTCTCTTGGCATTTATCCCTACCGGCTGGGGTATAATTTTAATAGCTCAGGTGCTTAGACCTTTTCTGCAGTCCACTGTGGTGTGGGATACTGTGGTTTCCTTGGCTCGACTCTATGATTTGCTTATTGGAGTAACTGTTATGGCTCCTGTGGCATTGCTGTCCTGGTTACCTGGATTTCAGTCAATGCAGACTAGGATCTTGTTCAATGAAGCGTTCAGCAGGGGTCTCCAGATATCTCGTATACTTACTGGCAAAAAGTCTAACTGAGATGTATTCAGAGGTATTTCGATCTCAAGTCATTCTAAACTTCTGTTATCCTCCATTATGTATTCAGGACAACTTTTATTTTTTCTGGTACTAATTAAAACTAGGATATAAGCAACCTGAGAACTGGCCCAACAGATCTCTTTGCATCAGGTTTACCTGGTTTTTTGTGGATTGGTTCCAATTTTAAACAACAAATCTGATTGATGTTGGCTCTAGGTTTAAACTTAAAACATTTGGTGGACAGGCCCAGCCTCAATCCTTATGCATATATTGCATAGAAAGTTGTATATTTATTGACCTATATAGTTTGAATTTATTGAATCATATTACAGGCTTAAATTTCTTGACGACTATAAGGTGGCAACGTTCATTTTTCTTCTATTTAGTGTGTGGCTTTAAGGTTTCTGGTCAATAGGATTGAAATTATCCTCTTCAACATGTGTTATATTTTACTGATTTCTACTTTCATGAATTGCAAAAAATTGTCAAAACTTAGCTAAAAGAGATGAAACCAATTGTACATGGATTAGTTTGGTTTGTATGTAATGGTCATGTTTTTGGTTTTGGGTTGTGGATCTGATAACTAATCTTCCCATGTAATGTTATTTCTGAATATTAAAAAGTTGGAGTGTGTTTGGTAGTCCATGACCTGCGTGTTCATTTACAATAATCTAACTGGACTGCATTATATTTCAGGTCATGAGTAGACTGTTCTATTTCTCTGACAAGGTAGTTGCAAGCAATGGTCAAGTTTTTGGTTCTGGGTTGAGAATCTGAGAACTAACCCTCCCATGTAAGGTTATAGTTAGTTCTGAACATTAAAAGGTGGGAGTGCGTTCTCTTTATGGTATTCCATGACCCTTTTAATTTTTTTCTGTAACAATAATCTAAACTGGACTGCATTATGTTTCAGGTCAGGTGTTCTCTACATGCACTGTGCTTTGTCTCACCTGATTCTTTCATTGGTGAATTTAGCTGCTGTTTTTCACTTCTTGATCAAGCATCATCTCCTCTATTGCTTTCTTTTGATTGGGTGTTCACAATTTGGTTCAGGCTAGGTATCTTGTAATGAACAAGGTAATTTGAGTGGTTGGTAGGTTGGTTTAACCAAATTGTTATTCAGGATCTGGTTCTGTACATATTGTTCATATCTAGTGTAGCTTCTATGCTAGGTTATTTCAAGCATATTAATGACATTTTCACCTTTTTCCAGTTTTGGTGTAAGCATGTTACTCCCACTTCTTTGATTCAATTGATTCTACAGAGGTAATATTTGTCAGAATGTCTCTTTGCTAAGTATGTATACAGAGCCATTTATAACGAAAGAGTATCATTCACGTGCTGGTTTTACATCACACTACCCACTCCTTGTGTATGTATCTACAACTTAAAAAATTCCTATTCAGCTCAATGCGAAAATGCCCAGCAGAAAAACGATTTTCAAAACTTCATTTCATAGCCCTCATTGTTTGGGATCAGCAGAAACAAAAGTTAAATTTTTGTTTTTTTTGGGTATTCAAAAAAGTTATATGCTTATTGTACCAAATCACTGTGCACCAAATATCACAACCATGGAGGTAATAATCATAATAATAACAATAATGTTATATTTATTATATTTTTATATTATAATTTTATACTATCTTAGGTAATAATCTATATAACATTCATACATTAAACACTAAAAAAATAAAAATAAAAATTCTAAAAATAAAAAAATACTTTACTAGTACAATAATGACACATAAAATAATATAAAAAATATAATATAAAAGGGTTAAATACGTTTTTAGTCCTTGTGTTTTACTCTAAAAACAAATTTGGTCCTCGTGGATGGAGGTAATAATCATAATAATAACAATAATGTTACACTTACTACATTTTTATATCATAATTTTATATTATCTTAGGTAATAATCTACATAACATTCATACATTAAACACTAAAAAAATAAAAATAAAAATTCTAAAAATAAAAAAATATTTTACCAGTATAATAATGACACATAAAATAATATAAAAAATATAATATAAAAATATGTTAAGAATAATAATAGTGACCCATGATTCCATACTAGTTATAGATTCCTGGTTAACTTATCTACCCGAATCTATATAAAGAATCAAGAGATAAATCATTTTTTGGCCTGAAATTGAATGGTATATGATGATATATCTCTCATGATAGCTAAAAAAAACAAAATATACATGGGGCATTGATGAGGACCAAAACCCAAATCAATCAATTAAGCGTATTTGTTGAAGCTTTACATGTTTTAAGTTTTAATTTTGATTTGTCAAAAATTGATTTTTTTTTTTTCATTTTTCTCTTCGGTCATATATCCCATTCTTGAATAGACTGGACAAAGAACATACCATCACAAAGCAGGGGAATACTTTGAAACTAGATTTCAATTATCCAAAAATTCTCTCTATTAATTGTCCCTCACAATTCTTCATTGCTGATCACAGGGACTTTCTCGTATACAGAACTCTGTCTATACCTTTCGGGAAGAATGCAACGGCCACCAAATCTCTGCTGCATGAAAATAATGGCAGCAAACAGAAGACCACCAAAGACGATGATGATGTTCCATGCAGTGGAGTAAAAATTCATTCTATGGTTTGCATAAATATAGGATATATCAAGGAACCATGTAGAATATGTGTGAGCTCTGTAAAGATCATATGCATGAGGCAGCAGAAAAAGCGCGGTGGTTCCAATGTAAAAGGCAGAGGCAAGTGCTTTTTCTCCTGAATTGAAGAATAAGTTGAACAATATCTGCGGGAAAAGAAAACCATCCAGGATGAAGCCAGCGTAAGACTGGAGATCCTCCCATAGAGAGGGCTGCCGGTACGCAAGATGGTGGAGAGTAGACACTCGGTAAAGCCTGTGGTGTGGTCTATCAAATCGCCTGTGTGACCACCTCAAGAGTAGACACTCGGTAAAGCCTGTGGTGTGGTCTTTCAAATTTCCTGAGGTGTGGTCTATCAAATCGCCTGTGTGACCACCTCTGATAAGTGTTCTTCTTCCCCTGGTGCATAAACCAAACCATCAGTGCACCAGCTATGTACAATGGTAAAGTCACGTAAAGAACCTTCCTCTCGGAGTCCCTCAAACTCTCCTGGTTTCCATCACCCTGTCTTGAGGACCAGGTCAGTTGGAGAAGACGTAGCTGCAAGAGGAGAGCTACCATCACTATCACCCTGACTATTACTGCATTCACTTCAAGCCATCCACCAGTCCCAAGAAAAGTATTTTGCTGGCTGTAGCTTGGCACAAACAATGCTTCAAAGTTCAACAGCAGAGGAATCATGTGTCCAAGAGTAAGAACAATAAGCATCACAATTGAGATGAAAGGGAGCACACCTGGGTGCTTCTTCACGTAAAAGAGCTGCAAGCCCACAAAGACACATGTTAAGGTGTTTGAAATCATAACCATAATGATCTCAGAGTCAATTCTCGAAATGGATGCTGCAGCTTGTCCAGTGTTAATTGAATTCGAGGAGAACTCAATATGTTCAAAATAAAGAGGGTCTGACTTCTCCCTTGTGCTTTCAATAGTTCCCTTGACATTTTGGTCATTCTTAGTATCCAATGGAGAAAACTGTACGCTAATTTTAATAGCACAGTCTAACATATCCTTCTTAGTCAAGTTTTGATTTTCCGATAGAATGTGCCTACATCCTATCATGCATAGATTACCATGATCCCTATCATATATTCCTTCCATAGATAATTCTGCTTTATATGGGAAAACATCATGCAAAAAATTGAAATCAGGCGGAGCTCTGAAGCTCAACTTATAGCTTATGTTCATCGGACTGCTATGGCTTTTCTTTCGCTTAATTGATGATATTTGCTCCGAATTATCCCAAAAACGGCGTCCATAAATCTGATCATCCTCCACAAATAATGGGGATGAATAACCAAGTGCAACTTGTCCTTTCCCGTTTCTCACTCTCATGCCAAATTTCATGTCCAATGAAAACTCATCAGGGTATCTCTTTCCATTGCCTCTCCCAGTCTTCTTTTCAGCACAGGTTTTACTCAGGGTGTCATTCTCAAAATACTCATATTTGAAATCTAAGAGTTTCATTAACCATCCCGACAAACTGTTACGAAACCCAATTTTACCAAAGTAACCTGAGTCATTTGCATCTTTGTTGCTAAAAATTTGCCCCACAATTGTAGACCTATTCTGTAAAGACAACCTTGCTGGGAATCTCAAGCTGAATTTAGTTGAGCAATCTCCAACAAAAGCATTAGTCAAAGATTCCGTAGAATTCAAAATCCGGCATGCAACAGCACACAAACGATTCTCCTTCTCATCCCATTCCCCTTCAGCAATGAAGGTCGTTTTAGGTTCAAAGGGAAATCTGATGCCATCATAGCCAGGGTTGGAAAAACCAAACACAATCTGCATTTTCCGACCATCTGTACACCGAGTCCCATGATAAACCAAGAAATTGGGCATGTATCCGACATCCCCACCAAGAGGATTGCAATTCACACTCCCACAATCACTCCCATATTCCAATTCAAACCTGTCAACACGGTTACCAAGAAACCTACACATACCACGGCTCGAATTGTTCAAATTTTTCAGAGCTAAACTCTCTCCTCTATCATAACCACTCAAACAACCATTCTCCCTATCTTTCTCACCAAATGTGTATTCATAAATAGCTCTCTGAGATAAAGCCAACATCAAAACGGGTTCAAAAGAATTCGAATCATGCTTATTATTAGTCAAACTCTCTAAAGTCCCAGTTATTAAACTATCATAAATAGTTGAATTTTGCGGATAATTAAGCTTAAGAACAACACCAAAAGGACCAATATTACCTCCATAAACCCCCGACCCGCCTTGTCCAACCATACAAAGCTTCTTAGAAGATTCTGAATAAAACCCATCAAGCCTGAAGTTCAGTATGCTCTTGCGGACCGGAATTCTCGGCTTAAACAATCGCAAATTCCGGTGCGTAGAATTTCGGAAAATGGAGTAAATTAAAGTGTCTTGAAGATGTAAGTTTGCTCTGACTTTGTAAATGCCATCAGTGAGGGTTTTGCCTACATCACTGGGCTGAAATAAGAGAGCTTTCAGGTAATCGAAGCCGGAATGCAAGTGGTTTTGATTTAAAAGCCGATCGCCGCCGGTGAAGTAACCGGTCTCGAAGCCAATGTCTTGGATGGAGAAGTTGGTGACGAACCAATTGGAAGGGTCTGCGGCCGATTTGGGAACGACATCGTTGCAGTGTTGGGAGTATAAGGTTTCAAAATCTGAGGTTTGGGTTGTTGAGGTTGAGGCGGTGGTGGTGAAATTGATGCAGAAGAAGAGGAAGAAGAAGAAGAAGAAGAGCAGCGGAGTGAATATGAGTTTATGGGTTTCTGAAGGGCTCCTTGGGAGAATTGTAAGAGCCCTAACCCTAGATTTGGGCAATGGAGCCGAAAAAGATGATGAATTGGACTCCATCGCTGTGCAACGAAAGGAGAAGGTAGCAGCGAGAGAGTTTCAACTTTCAATTTATATCCTCCGCTACTTCTCATCTCTTATAATTTATTATTATTATTATTTTTTATTCTAGTTGAGTAACTTGAGTGTAAATTGTAATGTTTAGGGGTTTTTTTCTTACAAAATCATATTAAAAATTAATAAATTAGTATAACACACAGAATTTAAACTTATGAAATCATATCTACATATTAATAATTATTTTTACTGATTCTCACTATCAAACAATAATAATGTTGCCATTACTAAAAAAAAAGTATACATTAAACATTATGCACTGTTTAATTCTCTTTTTTAAAACAAACTTGTTTATCATTTTAAAAAAATTAGTAGACATTTTTAACATTGCAAATATTAAGTAGATCGATTTTACTTTGAGGAGTGTAGATCAATTACATTTTTTTATCAAACAATTAAATTTGATTAATATGATTTTGCTTGAAATCATGGTTAATATTTACTATCAAATACTAATCATGATTAATATATAACCTAAAAAATCATAATTAAGTATGCATAATAATACGGCGGAGAAGACGACCAAAGGGAGAGAGACTGAGAAAACATATTGGATTCTTCGTAACTTCTGACTCTTTATTGGTGTTTCTTGGCTACCAAGCAAATATTTTATACCCAAAGCATTCTTCAGAACTTATAAAAACTGTAAGGATCTAATACACCAAACTCCACTTGCTTTTATTTCATAAATCTTGTTTGCAAGAGATAGTATAATACAGGTACAACACCACAAATCTTAATAAATCATATTTTCCACATACTAACAACTACAGATTCAGAAACACCAGAGTGACATGACCAATCATTCACCAAACACACATTGACACTACATGGATTTATACACATGGCGGGAATGAATTTCTTGCTTGGTTACCTTTATATTACAATTTCACACCACGTTCATTTCTGTGGACCAATGAACTGGTTGCAATCAATTCCCTTATCACAAAATGCCTCCACCAATTTCGGAAAGAGCTTACCAAGCATAATTTTGAAACCAGTAGAGCTTCCCTTACAATGTTTATCTTCAGTTTTCTGAGAATCAATGGCACACCCTACTGGAGCCCCCTCCATATATGCCTTACAAGCCATTAGAATGTTTTGGGAACGCCGAGTGAAGTGTTCCGCCACAAGATCCTCAAAATTCTGCACCGACATTAAGTTAGAATGATTACTAGAAGTCAAAGTATATGATTCAATGATTTTTTGAAGTATATTAAGACATAATATGTTTAGTATTTAGTCTGAAAGAAAAATCTTAATGGAGGCATCTAAGTCCTTGGTGCATCATATGAAGCCTTTATGAGTATGTTCAGTTATAGAAACGAATAAAGAAAAACCTGCAGTATTAATTCATAAAAAAAATGAACAGGATAAAACTTGGATGGTCTTATTTTCTTGAAATTTTCTATGGGCAAATGGTAATACTATCCATGATATACGATGGCACTCATGTCAAAGACTACAGATTAACACTAAAGGTTCATTTAAAATATTTTAGAATAATGATCAAGAGAATCACCAGTATCTTTATTCAGTATGGCCTTAAGGAAATTATCATATGAGCCAACATTATGCACTTCCAAAACAATAAAATAGTGAAACTGATGAGATTCAAGGATTAAGAATTGTACCTTAGGTGGCTTGTGGAGTATGTATAGCATGGACTTGCAAGTCATAAGTAATGCATTTTCATTATAGCCTACTGAGTTCTTCTCTCCCTCAGTTCTTCCCACCTGCTGATCATATCCAGCTTCATTGAAATATGGCTTGTCGTTGAGCACAAGGGCTTGAAGGGAAAGTAGAACTTGAAGAATGGTGGAGCTCCCTGGATTCCAAACTTCACTGCCCGTACCCGTCCATGTATTAAGAAGACTGAGACAGACCTTTCCAGACTCATACAAGTTAGGGTTGATACGGAGACCACCAGAATTGTAGTGCACCAACTGCATAGTATTTCAGGTCCACAATAATTACATAAGGTTTGCATATGTAAATTAGCACTCCCTATAACAACCACAAATGTAAGAAATAACAGCACAACTATATGTAAAAACTTACAGGCGGCTCATAAGGATACTCTGGTGAAAGATAAATGTCAAAGAAGAAAAGCCCATCGTGATATGGAGTTCCAGGTGCACCAACAATGGCTGCCCGCAGAAGATCCATCCTCTCCTCAAAGGCACGGACATAGATATTTTCTGAGGGTTAAAAGTACTTTGCATAAGAATGGCCCCTCAGTTATAGCCATGCATTTTGTTTTTTTCAATCAAATAATAACTGGTCTACAAATTTACTTCTTCCTAATCAATTCTTGCTCTCTGTTACCAAGTCATGCTAGAATGCTCTTTTCAATCACATTTTCCCTTCTTTTCTAAATAAATATAAGTCGCTCTAATTGCAATTCATGAAATGATTGACCAGAAAACCCACTGATGCAATTTGTTCGAGGAAATTAATCCTTTATACAATCGAAAGTTGGTTAATAAAATGCTAAATTTATTAATGACAACCATTACAAATTAAACTCAGATAAGATGAAGTGCTAACCGGGAAGATCTTTCTCTAAGATGCTCCACTCTTGCTGAACTTTCTTCATCCAACCTCTTTTCAACTATGAGTAAACAAAAAGGAAAAGAATTACAAGGAAGGACCATCCTCACTGTATGAATATATAAACTGGTATGTTTATAGGAAGATTGCATCAAGTTTCTAACCTGAGATAATGCTAACTCCTTGCCGGCACCATGAAAATGGTGATCTGCGCAATAAGTAACCATGTCAAACTGCTTAAACTGATCTGCACTCTCATTGACTTTTAAATGTGGAAGATCTCTATTCCCCATAATTATTTTGCTTTCCTGATTCAAACTTTTCTTGCCAAATATTTCCGACTCAGCTGTAGAATGTGGCTCAGTGCAGAGGTCACAAACTTCTACTATTCCTTTCTCATAGGACATCTCAGATTCATTTCCAACTTCAGAAATATGGATTGATGGTGAAGGAACTGAAAGTGATGTGGAACCATGGGATCCAAAGAGACTGACAGCCATTCTTGTGATATATCCAATGGCATCCTGAGGAAGAAAATAGGAGCTAGACTCCCCTGTGTACTTTTTGCAACTTTTACTAGCATCATCCATATTCAAGGAATCCTGAACATAAAATGTTATTCAGCTTGTTGTGAGGAAAATGCAGACAATACAGGCTTTCTCCATGGATTTTCAGAGTTTTAGGGAAACAATATTGTTAAGATTTTTTATTAATTATATTTACCATGGTTTCTAAAAGCTTAAACTATTAGGCTGTAGACCAATTATTCTCTGTATTTTAATTTCTAACATATCCCCTCGTGTGTGGGCCTCTGTTCACCATTAGAGAACCCAACATGTTGAATTCAACATAAATTGGGAGGTCCACTTGCAGGGATTTGAACTCAGGATTGTTTGCTCTAATAACCCATGTTAAGTTTTTGTTGGTTTACCATTCTTCCAAGAAACTTAAGCTGTTAAACATTGGAAAGAACACACAGTACATTCCTAAGAAATAGGGGTTAAAGTCGACTTTATAAAATCCAGACATAGCCATTTGTTTCTTTTTCCTACACAATCATTGGATGTAATATGCATTTATTTGCTAGTTTACCCTAATTTCCAAGCACTCCCTAAATTGTCTACACAAATATAATACCTGTAGAAAAACATTACACTTCTCTATTTGAGGAAAATTTCTAAATCTCACTTCCTTCTAAGTGATAATCTGTGTTCTTGCTAAATGTCAAATTGCCCCATTGACTTCACTTATGTTTCATCAAGTTACTAACTAATTCCAAGGTTTCAAAATACATTCACATCTAATGAAGTGAAAACCTAATAAATGTCGCAATAAACAGTTTACTACTGTTTCATACATGCATTAGAGAGAGAGAGAGAGATGGCTCTACCTTAGAAGGTTGTTTTTCATGTTTACTTATCTCTCGATTCAAGTCCTCAATGTCATCTTCCACAGGGATTGCAGCTGAACTTTCATGTTTATCAAACCGGAAAATTTCATAAGGGGCCACCTGTAAAAATGACCAACAAAAAATTTAAAAAGGAATATCAAAATCTAATGGGAAAACAATTCCAGCAAGAAATCATTTAGCACACAGAATGGTGAATATAAGGATGGCTAATTTTATACCTGGCTTGTAATACCAGTAGCCCATCTCACTTCCACAGAACCATCTCTGAAGCCCATAACATTGCCAATATGAGATAGGTAACATTTATCAGTGTACTCATCTTGATCCCCACCACAGTTGTCTTTCTGAGCAGCCTCCTCGCTCATGGAAATCTTTGTGTTCAGATAGTTTTTATCAGCTTGTTCATCAAACTGATTCTGGACCAACCTGAACACATAATCTCCAAAACAGTATGAGTAATCTGGGTGCTCAACCAGTTCATAAGCGCTTACAATTTCCTCCATCTGCTCTCCCTCTGAATTATTTGCTTCAGGTAAAGTGATTGTTTTCCATTGCACCCTTACTGTTCGTTCCTTAGCATCCACACCCTGCACAACACCCCATCTTTGGCTACTAGACATGTGTGGATCATCACAAGTGCTCTTTTCCAGGACAAACTGTTCAGGCAAAAATTCATGATCATTTACAGCACCTACTGGAACTAATGTCTGTGAATCTAATTCTAAAGAGTGGCTACCATCTTGCCACACAACATCAACTTTGGTCTTTGTTTTTATGATAACAAAGATCTCCTCAAATTTTGAATTAGGGTTTCTTCTCCTAAATCCACTTTCTGATTTCTTGTGCTTCTCAATGAGCTCACAAGTAGATGCATTAGGAAAATCCTGCACCATTCCAGATTTGCAGTCAGAAACCGGAAGCATACACCAGTCACCAAGCTGCCAGTTTGCATGAGAGAAGCATGACAGCAAAGTCAACTTTGTTGAATCCAGCACACATGGAGGAGCAGGCAAATTCAAATCGCAACCTGTGAGAACAGAGGCAAGCCAGTCAACATACACCAAACCTCCCTCCACAGAACAAACAGTTCCTTCGTCTTGATTTTCCCTCCAGTTACCACATAACCATCTGGTTGATTTGGAAACAGTTGAGAGCCTAACCTGTACTCTCTGTCCTGGATAATATGGGTATTGTGGATCTTCAAGTATATTTGGAGAAGTGGGTATGAGCTTCTCTTGATCCACAGCAGTGACTGCACACTCCGTCCCATCATCAAAGACAACAGTGACAGAGTCAACAACTCTATCCACCCTTCCAAGCCATGGCCCACAAACAACATAATCCCCCACTGAAATGGAGCGGATCTTTAATAGGTTCTTGGAGTTGACAGCTTTTATTATATTTCCATTAACACTCTCCAAATCAACAAACATATTGATGCCAACCACTCTGCCCATCTGTCCAGATGGATTTCTTGCAGAGCACACCATGTCCCCATGTAAAAATCCCCTCTCAAATGAGAGAAAGTCGTCAATCTTCCCAATGGTAGCCTCCAGGCTAGACAATATGCTACTGGCACGCCCGCCAAACAAATATTCATTTTCCTCTTGATCCTCATAACTACCAGTCTCGCTAAAACTCTCCCAACCAGAGTCACTAAGGAGCACATCCATCATTCAGATGCCTATCATAATATAAATTAAAACTTAGTTCAATATCTACAATATGATTAAAAGTATGTTATGTGTAGGTGTATGTATAAAACATGATACAATATAACAAAAAATTCAAAAATGAAATTGAATGAAAATAGTAACAAGTCCATGGTGCAAGAATTCTCATAGTTGCAAAATGAGAATAAGCAAAATTATCAGTTCTCCAGAGAAACTCAGTGAATCTTCACTGAATTGCCAACAAAAGATCTTTTTCAAAATCACTATTGTCTAAGAAAGCACAGAAACCTGAACAGAATACATGTATGTTTGAGCAACAAAGGATTTGTTTAAGTATAATGATAAGTTAGAGATAGGAGGGACAAAAGAAGAAGATAAAATTATAGAGAAAAAGTCAGCTACACACCTTCTATTATGAAATGGATCAATTAGCACCTGTGCCAATCTTAGTTTTATCTTGAAGTCCTTAGCACGTACTGCTACAGGGATCTGTAGTTTTTGTAGCCTCCAAAGGATGAAATAATGATTCTTACCACAACAATTGTCTGTGATAACCAGTAGAACAATATATTTTTCCAGTTGATATTTGATATGGATTGTTCCAGTATCTTCAAGAGGAAATTTTCACCACTAACACTGGAGAACTAATGCCAAAGGAGATTTGCCATACAGGGATAACAGGAGTCAACAAAAGACTCCAAATGCCAAAGGAGATTTGCCCTACAAGGATAATAGGAGTCAACAAAGGACCCCAAATGCCAAAGGAGATTTGCCCTACAGGGATAACAGGAGTCAACAGAGGACTCAAAATGCCAAAGAAGATTTGCCTGATAGGTGGAGTGAAGTTTCGACTCGAAACTTCAAACGAGATTTCCCAACTGCAGAAGTATCAATGAATTAAAACTGCCAGATGAGATCTTTCGCAGAGGTAGAGGTGAAGCTTCCTAAAATAGAAGCAGAACGCCAAAGGAAACTTCAGTAATTTTTGCCAAAGGAGATTTGCCCAAAAAAGCTAAATTTTCACTTGCTGATATAATATATATATAGATAAATAACCAAATGGTTGGATTCTCAAAGAACCCAATCACTTTTGCCAAAGGAGATTTGCCCCAAAATGAAGCCAAGTTTCTGACAGGGTTTATCTGATGCCAAAGGAGGTTAGCCTCATAAACAGTTCAACCCTCCAACAGAATGCAAGAATGACATCAACAGAGTTCAGTCCACCCAACAGAAACAAGTAAATGCTTGGTCTACTGCAGTTCCGCCAAATACTGGGTGATCTCTAAGAAAGGCAGTTGAACAACCAGTTGTCACGGCAGAAGGATGTACAGAGCTTCTCTAACAAGTATAATATTTCCAAATACTCAACAAAAACACCGCCTTAATATCACATGAAAACTCTAAGAAATATATAGAACAGCCACTTGCACTTTCCAAAAGGCATAAAACTTCATTAGACAGTTGACTGTTTCCTGGGAATCTGCAACAATACCACCTTTTAATAATTTTCAACGTGACAAGAAAATGAAACAGAGAAATAAAACATATAGTTCTATCATGAATTAGAAGGAAAAACGGTTCAGATAAGGGGCCATACAAGTAGATGCATAAAAGAAACATACAAAGCAGAATAAGTGATTTAGATTGTAATGGCCTCAAATGCATTCGTTTTAACATCTCAGTAAAAGAACAAAATTAAGCCATATAAAAGCTCTTACTCCAACTAAATCATTTGGGACATGAATCAAACATATTCCGCTTGATGATTTCATATTCATTTGTAAATGAGGCTCCAAGCCATTCATAAATTTTCACTCATATCGAAAAATTCATACTTTTCATACCTCATTCTGTAAGTGGGACTTCAACTTGAATTCTTCTAAACCTCATACATCCAAATTCCAAATGCAACCCAAAAGATATTTGATTTCCCAAAGCCATCAATTTCTTTATAAAAACTCTTTACATCCTAAGCTCCTTCTACCCCATTCACCATTTCTTCAACAAACGCACAAATAACCATGAAAAAAAAATCAATCTGTAAACTAAACTCTTCCCGTCTGTAAATTCAAACCCAGAAATTTAATTTCCAAACAAAAAGGAAAGTTCAAAATTCAATAACCCCAGAACTTAAAGTCCAAAACTTCTTGTATGGTTGTACCTACTTACAGCAGAGTCCTATTTGATTAATAAAACTAATATACAATAACATTAAAAATAAGCTCCATCAAAACTCTTCTAATTAAAAAGCAGATATAGTAGAATGAACAACTGTACCATTTTCTGCCTCCAAGAAGCACGGGAACCATATATAAAGTCATGAATGCAACCAAAAATACCCAGAAAACATCAGAAAGCCGCCAATAGCTGACAATAGAAAGTGGACCCAGAACACAACTCCTCGAAACAACACCAACCTTCTCATTTTCTTCAGTTTCTAGCACTTTCTTTCTCACTCCTCATTTTCCCAGAAAATTTAACTCGTCACAGTTGGAAAGAAGTAGAAGCTGTGAATTCAGAGAGGCCCAGTTGAAACCCGCCCTTCACGCCATGACCGAACCTCGAAATCATTGCACAGTGACACAGACAAAGAGCTCCCTCTCTCTCTCTCTCCCCCTCACTCTCTAGCTTGGATTTGGATTAGTGGTGTCTCTGTTTTGCATTGGGTCTCTGAGACGTTGGAGACTTGGAAGCTTTGAGTGCGTGTGTTTTTCTCAGAGCCAATTAGATATAAGACACACTGCAAAGAATATACCAACAGTATCGGACACAAATATTGTTGTCCAACTAAACAGACTACGTGACCCAAAAAAAAATGAACCTAAACAGAGTACAGTTGATCTCAAATTACTATTTTACCCTTAATTATATTTATCATCACACTGGGTAACTTCTGTGATTCTATCCAAAAATAAAAGTGAGTTTGATGATTTATAAATTCTCTGGGCGTTTCTAGACGCAGGTCCACTTCGATGTATTGGGCCCTTGACCCCCAATTAACCAAAAGAAAGAAAATTCCTGATTTTAGAAAAAGAAAAGAAAAAAACTCAAGTTTTTAAATTAGATTTTATGCTAATAAATTAATCTCCCATAGCTGGCACTGGCATACAGAATATTCTTCATCTTTTCAAAACAACACAACGGGAAAGCACTTTTGTTGATTTATTTGTTAGAAAATTATTATAATTCTGTTGGTTTATTTATTCTTTCTTCATTAAAATACTAGTGAATATGTTTTCTCATTTGAAAAAGATACTAAACAAATGATCGACGCGTAATAGTTTTGGGTCAAAAATGTTGCATGAAGCGAAGATCATTTTGCCGTGTGAGATCCATTGTACTTGCAATTTTAGCAGAGACAGATTTTGCATGAAACGAAACTTATAGTGCAATTTACGTGTCGTGTTCTCAAAACGTGTATATAAACAATGAATTTCGTACATATTCATATAAAGACAAATTTTGTATGAAGTGTAGTGAAGTGTCTTACGTTCTCATAAGATTGTGTATGAAATTCATTGTTTATATGGATCTAACACTTACAAAAATACATGTGAGGTCGTAATTGTTCATAATGAATATCACGCCTAATCAAATATTTACTATAAAAAAATAGTAATAGAAACTAATATTAGTTGCACAGAAATGGATGATAATTAGGTAATATAATTTCTATTGTCCAATTCTATCTTTTTTGTTAAAATCGAAACACGTTATTTCTATAATTCTTTTTTTTTTTGTAGTGATCCGTCAAGTTAACTATATATTTAGAAAAGATCATGATCAACAAAACCAAAATCTTGAAAGATAGTAACCTAATTAATACTCTAACAGAATCAATTAGGATGCTGCATACCCGAAAAGCAGATAGAATGCCAAATAAAACATGGGTAATGAAAACGACCAGTTCCTAACTACGTACCTTTATAATCCTACTTAGAGAACCACACATGTAAATTTATTTCATATATATATATGATATCTGCTTTTTCCTTTTTGGTTGAATTCAAAGTGTACGTGCCAACTCTAGCTATAGCTTGTTCCACTTTTTATGTGGACATGCAAATAAATTATATATTGTGTGCATGTACTTGGCTATATATATGTATGTGCCCTGAATATGACTCCAAATTAATTCTGGTGATTCCAAATTCACAATTAGGAACCATGTTCTTTCTAGGTACAAAGATTTGCATTGGCTCTTTGACGTTGGCAAGCACTTAAAAAGTGTCATTTAAAAAGAGATTATTCCTTAGTATTTTGTTATTATATATAGACGTGTTGCTCTTGTGCACCGACTTTGAAGTCTTTGAGTTTGTGCCTGCAAACCTACCTAATCTCTGTGTTGGTGTTGCAATATTGTAGTGTTGATCGATCTCTAAAGATAGTGTCTCGGTACAAATTAATAGGTAGTGCATGCATGTCTCTCTCTCTCTCTCTCTCTCTCTCTCTCTCTAACACACATATATGACAGACATTAGCTGTATTATTTAGCGTAGTGAGAGCTCAAGTGGTGATGTTGTAAGTTGTAAGTTGTAACCAATCATTCGCAGACAATTAAGAAGTGTTGAGAAAAGCACTAGCGCGCACTACGTATACGTACCTACGTACATCATTATACATGCCGCATAACAGGTCGAATATTCACAGCCTCTGCTCTGCCTCATCTCCATTAGATTTTCCTTTTTGTTTTTTTTAGCAATCTGCCAATTACCTGTCACAATTCTATATGTTGTATGTGCTCTGCATTAAAAATTCAACTTTAGTAATTAAATTAAATTAAATTAAGGGCTAGCTAGCTAGTAGTAAATCAATGAGGATTACATAGTCTTAATGGAAAAACACACACACACATGTATATATATATAAAAGCTTTGTCTCTTTTTTGTTTGTTTGTCAAAACTATATAGTTGAAGCCATGTGGTTTTGGAATAAATGGTCTCAGCACTAGCAGAGTGTATCTTCACCGTTGAAGTATATTTGTATTGAATTAAGAATTAATATGATCCAAATGAAAATCACAGGATGCTCACTCAAATGGAAGATTCATATATGCTCATGCATATATGAAAGTAAGAGATGCAAGATTTTTCAGCAGAAATGTGCGCATATACCTTGTGTGGTTCGTAAATCAGTACACTTTCCCATACACATGATTTAGCAATTGTTTTGTTTTTTTATTCTTAATTGAAATATTCGATCCTTCTCATATTTTATATTTCTAGTCCCCATAAGACGATATATTAATGTAACTTATATGACCAAATTATGCATGCTATCATTCTTTCTTTTGCTTTTATATAAAGGGTAGACAAACTGAAAAGAATTAAGATTTCAAATTTGTCACCGCTTGTTTAAAAAATTAATATATATGTGGTGTGTGTGTATTGCACATATAAGTATGTATTAGTAAACAAATTTTGTGAGAGTGCATGAACCATACACTATTAATTATAGCTTAGAGGGGGGGTATGAAAACAATAAACTAAAGATTACCAAGGTAATATATAGGAACAACCCATGTCACTTAGCAATTAGCATAATGAAAATTAATATATGAGAGTTACATCCTTTGCTGTCGTGCATCGTCATAAAATTAAACTAGTGGCTCAGAGGCCAAATAAATAAATTAGTGGTCGCCACATTAAGAAAAAGGTTAGGAAGATATTATGCTAATCCAAATACGATCATATTCTAAAGAATAATTGGTAATATGTATGCAGTGACATACTGATTATAAATTACGCACATAATGGTAAATGGGTGATCAACAAGTCTCTTCTCTTTTTGATCATGGTAATGGAGATTTATTAGAAGTGGTGGAACTATTGTGACAAGGAATTCCATTAGCATAATCATATTAAATTGAAAGTGGAACACAAAGTGCTTTTAGGAAAATGTCAAGTTGTTTATAATATATACTTTGTAGTTGAAAGAGGATTTATAGGTGGCAAAAGAAGAAAGAGAATCCACTTAAAAGCATTCCTATTTTTTTTCATGGAAAAAGGGATATTCTTCTCTAACTAAAATAGTTGCCTGGGCCTTCAACCACCCAGAGCAACACATACAGAAAATATTAGACTTCAAAAACAAAATCATAGAGGTGGATATGTGATGGGGTCACCAAATTAATGTCCTGTAAACTAGCCACATCTGTCCCTAACCATTATTGCTTCCACTTCTCTAATTAATCACATTTACTTGACCTATGGAGGAAATAAATTCCAACCAGAGAGATTATGATTAGATTATGATTTGTGAATTAGAGTTAGTTTAGTTGATTAAAGACAAAAACTCTCTCTGCACAATTGGCCAAAGAAAAGACAAAAACTATTTCTACACACTTGAATTCAAATCTTTTTCCCTTTCTATAATAAACAAAAAAAGGGATTAAGGTTTGACGTATTTGACATATCTGAAACACATATCGGCAAAATATGAATAGTAATGAGAAAAATAAACACACATAGGCGATCTTATGATAGGAAAGAGCTTGTGGGACCTTAGCCAATGGAGGGGGAGGATATAAGAAAAGAACCAAATGGCATTATGGAATAATGGCCGAAAGGGAAAAGGCTTCGTCCTAATCAAGTTTTTGGGGTCAACGAAATACATATCATATGTATATACTGCAGTTTGCTCAGTCCATTTACACCATTAATTGCATAATGAATATTAAGGTGGGGATTGGGGAATGGATGGGACTGCTCCTACTGTTGTCAGCAGGGGTCGATAAAGATGGAACGCTCAGTCGTTATCTCTATCCAAGAAATATACAACATATGTGGAAAATGTGGACAAGGACTGTCCTCTTCCTTATTTAATGTTCCATAGGATGAGCTTTAGGCTTTAGCATAGAAAGTAAACACTCAAGTCTGCAACCAAAGGTTCATTCATTATACCACTCCCATGAACTCACTAGTCGAGAAAATAAAGTCTATATTGAGCTTGATAATTTCACTAAACGCACTTTTGATTCCAGATACTTCCATAGAAAACGCTTTGAATTTTAATAAAGGAAATTAATGTACTTCTAACAAAAGCATTACTAGCAAAAGTTTATGTAGACTGGAATTTTCCATGTTGGTGGATGGACCATCCAAGTTAGAAACAACTTTGAGAGTTCTGCAAGTTGACCAAAACAAATCACACAATAAGAAAAAGTGATATCCAAATAGACCTTTCCCAGTTGCGCACCAAACGTTTATTTCACAATTTGGGGCCGCACTCAAGCCCATTGAGTCGTTGACACTCTGGTTCATCCTTATTCCTAAGTTTAAACAAGCATCAATGACAGTGAGGGTCCATGCTTTCCTACCCAAATGGCTTTCCCAATATTTCACGCATCGTCAAACAAGACACTACAAAAAGTTTAATGGGTCCGAAACAAGCATATGGCAATCACCAACCCTGTCACCTTCTATGCTAAGGAAAGGAAGTGCTTGATCAAGTTCGTTAAACTAAACTTAACTATGGCCTGTTTAGACATATAATAAGGTCTCAATCAATAGAAATTAAAAACCGATTCAAGCGTATACTCCAATTGTTAGGCAATCACACAAGAAGAAACAGACATGTCATAGGAGGAATTGCACAAGAATCTCACTCACGGGCCATGGCTCATTTAGAGTTGCAGCTTTGTTCACATCTTACAATAAAGTTACATGATATTAATAGACATTGGCAAAACTCAAAATTCCTTATGACCATGAAAGTATCTATTTGGGATCAAAACCGATTCATTCAGCTCAGGGTTTGATAACTTGCGCTACTAAATACAGAAAATACAAATGGGAAAATTTTGTGTACCAAATCCTGCAGCATGTACCTGGTTCAATGTAAATTTTCTATTTCAGATGGCATCCTACGATGTGCATGGAGCAATACAGGAATCTAATCATGCTCACCATAAAGCACAAGAGTATGAGTGGAGTGCCATTATTGCCAATATTCAACCAGAGGGAATGTTTCTCCTACGCAGCAACTGCAACCTTTTCTGGCTTCTTACCAGGTGCCTTTGGAGGCTTTTCAGTGACTACAGTTTCTGGTTTCTCAATCCCTTGAATATCAATTATCCTCAACTTAGTCAATTCCTGAAATGAAGTCAAGAAAAATGATAATCAATGTACTAAGACAGACACATCATAAATGTTTAGACAAGGAATTCCTGAAGATACCTGCCGATGACCCTTGGTTCGACGGTAATTCTTCCTCCTCTTTTTCTTAAAAATAAGCACCTTTGCATCTAATGCCTGAAGTTAAAAGGAATAAAAGAGGATATTAATTCCAAATTTGTAGACAAATAATGAATGCATAGTTTACACATTTGTAATGTAGTGCCAGTCAAATATTTATCCCACTATTTTCAGCTATTAAGAATTTGGTGATATTAATAATGTTTGATACAGCATAGTATGATGTTTCATGCATTTTTCCCTCAGTTACCTTTTCCTTCTTGCCTGATATAAGTCAATGCAGCAGAGTTTCCAAAAAAAATTTAAGAAGTTATCCAAACAAAGTAATTTACAGACATTTATATTTGAACTCCAATGGCTTTGCCATGAGCCTTAAGGAAAAATAGTAATAAATACTACTACTCGACAGTTGGCTTCCCAAAGCACTATCTTGTTCACTATAATTTTTTTTATTTTTGAGGCAACACCTCTTAAGGAAAAAGAAATCTTCCATAAGAAACTATGATAAAGCAATAATCTTTACGCGAGACATTAGGTCTCTGTTTTCCAATCCACTTTGGTAATCCCAAAAAGACACATGCTGTACCTACTCTAACACGCACACAGAGTAAGAGAAAGAAACAGAAAGAAAAGGTGCCACACTTACATGCTCTTCAACAACTGCATGAACAGCTGCATCTGGTACTGTGGGCCTACCAATTATTGTCTGACTACTTGAGCCCAGCAAGAGAACCTTGTTCAATATCAACTGCAATAGACAAGCAACCAAAGCATCAAGTCAGTCAGTTCATACGCAATAGAATACAAACCTTAATTATTCCTATGCAACTAAAGGAGATTTTACCAGCAACCTACAACAAAGTACAATAATTTGACCTCAAATAATCTGAAAACACTGGCAACATGCCAACAACATCATCAAACTCCCCCAAAAAGAGTAGAAACAAAAGATAACAGGGGAACAAAATGTAAGTTCACTAGTTTGTCTTGCCCTCTTAAGGGCATGGAAACAAAATAAATGCCCATGGGATAGAAATAGAATCCAATCAGCACTGCTTACAAATCTTAGTACTTTGAATATACCCTCAATGCCAATGGCAAAACCATCTTCCTAGTCTTTCCACTAATGAGCACGTAAACTAAGCTGCTCGATTAATATAACAAAGAAACTAGTTTTCAAGTGGTTTCATCATAACATTTCATTTTATAGTTTCAATTACAATTCTTACTATTTTCATGCATATCACATTCTATAGACAGCATCCTTCAATCTCTCCCTCCATATAAATGTAGAGATCCAATATACATTGTACAGCTACAAGATCTCAAAATGCATATTGTGATTTAAACTTCCGAGAATGGGGTACCGAACATTCATTTCTTTGGGTAAATGCAATACTACACAAAGTTAACACAAAAATTTGTGATATCATAGCAGTGAAAGACACAATGGGCAGCAACATATCTGTACCCACCTTATCATTCACATCGCAGAATTTCAACTTCTCAGTGAAAATGCAGTCCCCATTGCTAACCTTGAACTGATGCGAACCAATCTACAAGAACAATACAAAATCAAATTAATCAAACCCATTTTACCATCTTAACAGTCTCATCCAATCCATGGCAATAACTAAAGTTAAACCACGAGATTCGAACCTGAATAACGGCGAAAACGGGCTCGTAGGGATTGAAAACTCGATCAGACTTTTGAAGCGGCCCAATCAATTTGTACCCAATAGCTTCCGCCTCCGCTTCTTTCTCCTCTGCCGTATACTCTCTTTTCGAACCACCACTTGAAACACTCTCGTCCTCACTACTCTCCCCAAATTCGTCATCGTCATCGTCATCATCTTCTGAACTGTACTCATTGCCTTCGTTTACGTCGTCGTTTCGATTTGAAGAGAAATGACGGGTTTGTGACCAAGCCGGATCGGGGTTGGTGAAAACGAATGGGAATTTGGATGGGACGGTTTTGAGGGCTTCATTGATGGAGAGGGGAGGTGGGGTAGGGAGGGACTGGAATGAAGGGTTCGTCGAGAAAACGGCGGAGGCGTGGCGGGTCAGAACTCGTAGGCACCGTCGGTTTGCCATGGGCGTCGTTATGTGAGGTGGGGCTAGGGTTTTAGCTTTTGATTCAGTTGGGGGTTTTGAGGTGGCCGATGTCCCTTTCGGGTTTATGGTTTATGTTTATGTTTTTTTATTTTTTATTTTTTTAGTTGCTGAAAAATTTGTACTCAATTTGATCCAACAGAAGTATCCACAAAGGCAAACTTCAACTTTCTGATTTACCAGAAAAAAAGAAAAAGAAAAAAAAAAGGCAAACTTCTTATTCACCAAATAAGCTACATTATGAGAATAAATTTAGTTATGGTGTGTGTTAACATGAAAAACTTTATTGGCTGTGGTGAAGTTCTTGATGTTGAGCTTTGGGATTTATATACTGCCTCCTTATTATGGCTTTGGAGCTTTGGTCACAAGAAGATTGAAGCTGAGATAAATGTTGATTTTCAAAGTTTTTGGATAGTCTTATAGGGCATGTTATGTTCCATACAAAAATTAGTCAAAAGTGAATGGGAACTCTTCATTAGGGACAAAATAGTGGTGTTGATTGTTTGGCCAACTTGTAAAGGGTAAATTCTTGGTTTTTTATCTCATCTTCTCTTAGAGTATATAATGAATTTGGTCGCGGCATTACTTAATAATATAAATTAAGTTATAACATAAACATAGACAAACTAAATATTTGTAATATTGAAATTTTTTGTTGACTGATATTTTTAACTGAGATAATACACATAATTTTTTATAATAGTTATGTCATTTTGTATAGTCTGTAATTTGATTTATTATATTTTAGTTAATGTTAATTATAATAGTATTTTAAAATAATTTATTGACTTATTTGTAATATTAAAAGTTTTTATTACTTTATTTGTAATTAGCTCTTTAATATATCCTTATTCAAATTCCAAACCCACAGTCCCACACTATTATAATTTGACCTAAGTTTATTTCGACTACCTTTATTTATTAAGTTAATTACTTTAACACATTTTGGCTTACTTTTTCTTATTTATAATTTCTTGTAAAAAATTATAGATTTATTCGACAATGTATTAACGAATATGCAAAAAGAGCTCGGTAATTAACGGCCAAAATAACACAAATATTTCAGCTAGCTAATATTAAATGCCCAAGACTGAATAACTCAGTAGTAAAAGATAATTCGAATAGTCTGGGCTTTATAATTTTCTAAGTTGTCTTCTAGTATAAAGGGCCTTATTTGAATTTGGGCCAACTGCAGTTTCTTTCTACGAATTTAAACCGCCTCACGGCCCAAGAAAAGCCAATTTCAAAGCTCTTCATCTTCATTTCTTACAACCAAAGCAACGAAAAACCACCTCCGGTCAGATTTCACCGTCGTCGATCAAATGGCGCCAGCGACGATGATCGTAACCAACACACCTGCTCCAGATCTCGCTCTCACCAACTTCGCCTACTGCTCACCGTCTGATCTTCAGAGCTTCGCCGTCCCCGGCTCAAAGCTCAATCTAGCTTCCATCGGCGATTCCTTCGTCCTCTCTATCTCATATCCTTTTTCATTTTCACGCTTTCTGATTGCATTTAAGTTTTTGGCATTCAATTGTCAAATTTTCACGGCAATCCGTTAATTCTTAACGACACCACATTTCTTGTTGCATTCGTGTTTGAATTTCTTGATTTGCTGATTGTGAAATCGTTACTATTTTGGTTAATTTTGGACGATTTGGTGAAGTTTTGACGAAATCAATCACCTGGAGTTGCTGCAAATTTTTTTGTTTAATTTTTTGGTGGTCTTAACTGAAAAAAACTGCTCACGAAAACATACGAAGCGGCCACATTGCGCTGAACGCAATCCAACGACGGTATGCTAGGGTTTCTAGTGGCGACTCAATATCTGTGAGCAGGTTAGTCAGTGACTCAAATCAATCACAGGCTTACAGCTAAGCTTTTGATAATTTTTCAGCTTCTTATTGCGTTTTGTTAATCGTTTTAGATTTATTCCACCTGAGGATTTCAACCTGGCGCTGCTTACGCTCGATTTGGAGTTTGTGAAAAAAGGGACTAAAAATGAACAGGTATTTGCGTATGGATTTCTGTTTTCACATTCTTTTTTTTATTTTCTTTGGATTTTCGAGAATTTCTGGATTGTTTTGTAGGTTGATGCTGTTCTACTGGCGAACCAACTTAGAAAGAGGTTCATCAACCAGGTAGCTTCTTCTACTTTCTACTTTGCCTACTTGTTTTTTATGCTTGTTTATATTGTCCGTCTGGTTTCATCGCAACTATAGATACGTCAAAGTTTGTACTTAGTATGTGAATTAAGAAGAGTGTTGGATCCAACATGATGAATGTATACAGATGTTTATACAGATGTATCCAATAATAATACGGATTCCAACAAGATCATTTAAGGCAGGTTGCTTATAGTAACATTGTTGTTGTGATTCTAAGCATCAAATGAATGTTAATTCTGGTTGGGAATCAGGCACCTCCAGTTTGAATAGACTCAAACTTTTATTACGGTTTGCTTGATAAAATCAGCCATGATCTTATTGTCTTGATTTATTTGTCTCTCCCTCTCTGTCATTCAGTTTTTTAGTTAGATATATGTTTGAGTTTTTGGAATGTTGGGCCTTACTATATGCAGGTTATGACGGCTGGACAAAAAGTATCATTTGAGTATCATGGGAATAATTACATTTTTACAGTCAATCAGGCTGCAGTGGAGGGACAAGAAAACTCCAAAGTCTCCAATAATCCTGAAAGAGGGATGATTTCAAGTGACACATATTTCATCTTTGAGACATCGGGCGCAAGTGGAATAAAGGTTCGATTTTGATGTCTTTAAAAAGAAAATGATGAACCATTTTTGCAATTGTGCCTTCAATCAATAATTTTTCTATTCATCCATATTAAATAGCGTAATGATCATTTTGATATGATAGCCAAATACAAGAGAACGTATTTAGTAACACTCTGAATAGTAAACTATATAAAATACTGTCTTAGAATTTGGTGTATTGACTTGTGTTCTCCAGATCGTAAATCAGCGTGAAGCTGCGAGTAGCAACATCTTTAGGCACAAGGAATTTAATCTGCAAACACTTGGCATTGGTGGTTTAAGTGCTGAGTTTGCAGATATATTTCGAAGAGCTTTTGCCTCCCGTGTATTCCCTCCACATGTGACAAATAAGTATGATAACAGTGTTTTCAAGTTATATTGACATTGTTTTGGTTTATATGTATACCGTACTCCTAATTGGAAAGCTTTTGATGTTTCAGGTTAGGGATTAAGCATGTAAAGGGTATGTTGCTTTATGGTCCGCCTGGTACTGGAAAAACTCTGATGGCTCGTCAAATTGGAAAAATGTTGAATGGGAAAGAACCAAAGGTTTGGCAATGAATCCACTTTTTTTAATTTTATTATTTATTTGAATTGGTAGGGAGAGCTGAGAATTGTATGAATGTTTGCTTTTCATTGCCAACAAAGTTTCAACTATCATTTCAAAGAACTCTGCCAACTGTAAACATTGAAGTCTTTCTGAATCATGCTTTAACACATGATTTTGATGCTAGAACATTGGCTTAGGGTTCCAAAACTAATTGAGCATGTCTGAATGATTTCTGAATTGCAACTTAACATTATATATGGGATCATTTTTTTTTCCCTGATGAACCTTACTAGATTGTTAACGGGCCTGAAGTCTTGAGCAAGTTTGTTGGTGAAACGGAAAAGAATGTTAGGGATCTATTTGCTGATGCTGAGAATGATCAAAGGGCTCGTGGTAAGAGCAATATATGTGTCAAATGCACTTCTACGTTGGTTTTCCAATAATTTCTGATGCCATCATGTCTTTTACTCTTCAGGAGACCAAAGTGATTTGCATGTCATAATCTTTGACGAAATTGATGCTATTTGTAAGGTACAAAGATTTCTTCCTCTACACTAAGATTCTTTATTCATTATTAGACTGGTGGTGCCATCAATTTTCTGTTCATGATGACAAAGTTGACCGTACTTCCCACTCTCTCTCTCTCAAGCTACAATGCTTACAAATATTCATCGATTTTGGATTTAAGGTTTGTTGGTTTGAGATTCAAGTTTTTATACAGCAGAAAGACTAACGCATGCTTTATTTTGCATATTTAGTCAAGAGGGTCCACTAGAGATGGTACAGGGGTTCATGATAGTATCGTGAACCAATTACTGACAAAGGTTAGTGAAATATACAATTGGGTTTTTAGTCTTGCAAAGATGTACAAATTTCTTTGCCTTTATAGTCTACTTTGTGTTCATGAGCAATTTCATCAGTATGACCAAGAGACTACTTGCTTTCCAGATTGATGGCGTGGAGTCTCTCAATAATGTATTGCTTATTGGGATGACTAACAGAAAGGATTTGCTTGATGAAGCCCTTTTGAGGTGTTCTATCTTTTTCTCTCTCCATCCCTCCCCCACCCTCCTCACTGCTTTGTTATTTAACTGTTCATGTGTCACCTCAGATTGTCTTATGTCTTAAGAAGAATGGATAACAGCTCATAGTCAACTTCTATTGTTGGTTTTGTTGGTTATTATGGACTAAAACTGCCAATGGTTAGATTAACTTGTTACCTCACATGGAAAAAACATGAGTTATAACTTTTCATTGATGATTTGTGGAACTTTAGTAGCTATATGCAGTCTGAACTACCTAACATAGGAATTTTCTTTTTGATTGATATAATGATGGATGAGAAATGAGCTTATTAATCTTCAAAGTCATTTCACAACACATTGCTTCAGTAAACATTTTTTTATTTTGTCTTCTTTTTCTGGTTTGTAGGCCAGGACGTCTGGAGGTTCAAATTGAGATCAGCCTTCCTGATGAAAATGGTCGTCTACAGATTCTTCAAATTCATACAAACAAGATGAAAGAGAGCTCTTTTCTTGCTCCTGATGTGAACCTTCAAGAGCTTGGTATGTGCATAAGCGACATATGCTTGCCAGATCCTTATTCATCTGTTAATTGGTTGAATTCAAAATTGATTGGAGACTGTTTAGTTTCTTTAATTATTTACATTGGCTGGAAGATGGTGATTGGAATAGTAACCTTAAAATGTTTCTGTCAGCACTAACAAAATAGTGTCCCAGAATATTGGATAGGCTGGTTTCAATATTCTAACTCGGTGAAAAACTGTCAGAAATAATATAATTGTTATATGAACATATATAATCTATTTTTATCCCACCTCTTTGTAAATATGGATGCTTGTACTTGATTTGCTTTATCTCTTAAAAGTTACAACCATTGGGTGCACAGAGAAATTTTTATTTACTTATTTGAAGAAATAGGATTTAGGAATTTAATCACTTATCTAGTTTCTACTGTTAGAATTTAAGTATTCAATTAATGTTATTCAACATTTCATTATTTTGGGATTGGCAACACAAGTAGGAATTATTGTGATTGGATATCAGAGTTTTAGCATGTGAGTAAGATTACAGATCTACTTTGTTCTTTCTCTTTCCACTTTTCTTTCTTGTTCTCTTTCACCGTTTCTTCATTTTCTCTTTTCCTCAAAATGTTCTAGCGTTACATCAATACAATTATTTTCTTAGTGTGAAGTTGTAAACATCTTTAGAATAATTTGATCCATACCTATGTATCATAGTATCCATGAAGGAGATTAAGGGCTTTGCTTACAATTTCGTGTTTGCAGCTGCGCGTACAAAAAACTATAGTGGTGCTGAACTTGAAGGTGTTGTTAAAAGTGCAGTATCATTTGCCTTGAATAGACAACTAAGTTTGGATGATCTTACCAAGCCAGTGGATGAAGAGAGTATTAAGGTTACTATGGATGATTTTCTCCATGCACTCCATGAAATTATACCTGCATTTGGAGCCTCCACTGATGACCTTGAAAGATGCAGGTACAGCTTTAGTTAGTTGCTAATTAATGCTGAGCTCTTCAGTAATAGGGAAGTGTGATAGCTAGTTTATCTAGTTTAATTCACAGAACTTTTTATGTTAGATCAGGTTAGCAAGTGCCTAGTCTCGGTAAAAGTAGCAGAAATCATGATTCACTTTAAAGTGAAGATCATGCTTTCTTTGGATGTCTAGCAAAATATGCAGTCTGTTAAAATTTTTTTTTAAAAAAAATTTTATTTCCTGATGATCTCATAACTTGATTTATAGACTTAATGGTATGGTGGATTGTGGTGATCGACATAAGCACATTTATCAAAGAGCTATCCTACTCGTGGAGCAAGTTAAATTGAGCAAAGGAAGCCCACTTGTTACATGCCTTTTGGAAGGCCCTAGTGGCAGGTATGCATATATGTGTGTGTGTGTGTTTGTTTATTCCTTTTTAATTTGCTGTTGTTTATTATGAGTGTTCTGACCTTTGCCCATCTTGAACAGTGGTAAATCTGCTTTGTCAGCTACTGTTGGCATCGACAGTGATTTTCCCTATGTCAAGATTGTAAGCTATAGTTTTGGTTTCATGTTGCATATTTATAACTTATTTAAGAATTTTCATTCTTTTCATAAGCTATCTTCTCTTCATTCATGTTACAATTTTTTTTAATTTTTCTAATTGGATAGGTCTCAGCTGAGACAATGATTGGTCTTCATGAGAGTACCAAATGTGCACAAATCGTAAAGGTTTGTTGATCTTCTTGAGCACTTTCAAGCAGAATTTTGTTTTCTGAAAAGAGTTTGTAACTTCTCAGTTTAGAGATATTTCTTTTGGTTCTATAGTATTCAACTGGCAGACTATTGTGAACTTCTACAGCAACCTACTGGGATGATCTGTTGGTTTCCTATGAATCACACACATACTTATGGATGAATGAGTCCTTAATAGATATAATTACCTAACTTTTTAATTTTATGATAGGTTTTTGAGGATGCATACAAGTCACCATTGAGCATCATTATCCTTGATGACATTGAAAGGTAATTACATTTTTTGCCCTGAATGCTGATTTAAATTTAATTGACCTTTGTGACTCATCTTTGCTAGTCTCTCACAAAACCTTTATCAACCATTTATCATGTGAATCAATTTTTTTCCTTAATTGTGTTGCAGGCTACTAGAGTACATTGCTATTGGTCCAAGGTTTTCAAATTTGATATCTCAAACACTTTTGGTTCTTCTTAAGCGCCTTCCTCCAAAGGTTCTTCATTTTGCCTTGTCTTTATTAAATATAAGAGCACTGGTTTTAGAATCTATAGGCTGAATCCTTACAAAGCCTTATGTTTCAGAAATATGATTATATCTTGGGCTTTATTTTCTTTTCTCTCCCTTACATCTCTGAAGTCTTTAGATGCCTATAATTTTTCTATTTTACTTTTTTGGCTTTTCAGGGCAAAAAGCTTCTGGTGTTTGGAACAACAAGTGAATTAGGCTTCTTAGATTCAATTGGTTTTTGTGACACCTTCTCTGTCACTTACCATGTTCCCACATTAAAGATAGAGGATGCAAAGAAGGTAACCATATTGTTGTTTCCATTTTGTATTTTTTTTTTCTGCTTTTACATTTTTCAATTTTTTTTACAATAAAAAATTGTTGATAATTTCAATGTTTTGTCTTTCAAATATGATTACTTGGGAATTTATTTATCAAAATTAGGCTTGCAACACGTCCACAACAAATAGTGAAAGCAACCCACCATCTTGGCTGTATCTTTCCTTGAAAAATTGCTTTTAGAATTGGATTGTTTCATTATTTATGGTGCTGGATGGCGGTGAATTTGCTAGTAACAAGATTCTGATCATTTCTATGCTAATATTCATTTTATTCTTTCTTTATACCACTGTTTAATATTTTTTGTTTTTTTGTATCAAGCCACATGTCCATATTATATCTATCATGATTTTACAAAAAAATATGCTGTAAACTATTAGCTTTACACTTTGTATGTGTGTATAATTTTTTGCTCTTTTCCCTCATTGTAGGTGCTACAACAGTTGAATGTTTTTGCTGCTGAAGACATCGATAATGCTGCAGAGGCCCTGAATGATGTAAACTCTGCCATCCTTTCCTTTGTTCTTTTTTTTTTATTTTCTACAGTTGATTAAACCCACAACCTATCTGACATTTTCTTTTGAAACCTAAAATATTCATATAGTCGGTTGCTTCTACAAGGACAAAACTTTCCATGTGGTTGTACCTTGAAACCTAAACTTGGTTTAATGTTTTAAGTAGTTTTATTATGGCCATAAATAAACCCACTCAAACATCCAGTTCCATATTTTGCATGGTAGTGATGTCTGGATTTTCTTTTCCCCTTTTTTAATCATTTTCTGACTTTACTTTCCTTTTAATTTCTTTCTCTAGATGACTATCAAGAAGCTCTATATGTTGATTGAGATGGCAGCCCAGGGTGCGAGAGGAGGATCTGCTGAGGCAATCTACTCTGGAAAAGAGAAAATAAACATCACTCACTTTTATGAGTGCCTCCAGGATATTGTTCGATATTAGTTTGTATGCACTGACCTAGGATATGAATGAAAACCACAGAAATGACACTTGGATTGATTATTTATTCTTTCACATTGTTGTCTTTCAGATACCCCTCCCGCTTTACGTTTTAATTTTCCTTTTTTCTTTTTTCCTTTTCTGGGATCTGGTTCTTGAAGGGGTTTCAGTGTTTGGAACGCGAGTGCCTTCCCTTGTTGGGACTAATGATTAGTCCCAACCTTGGATTAGTGACTAATCCTAGGTTGGGTTGAGTTGTATATTGAAAAAAGGTGCTGGTCCTTGCATTCCGTTGAGGTTTAGTGACTTCTAAGTGTTTTAGTATTAGAGTTTTGAGTGTCTTGTAGAGTTTTTTCAAGTGTGAGAATTGAAGAAAACAGAATTTTCTTCTGACTATTCATCATTTCAGCATAGTCGATTGTTGTTTTTATTGTTGCTACTGTTTTTGTTTTTAGGCTAAGATACTACCATTATTGATATACATATACACAATGTTTTCAATTGTTGAAGGCCAAGATTCTTATACATCGGAGGTTTCAAAACTTTTATAAGGAAAACCAAATTTTATCGGATAGTGTAGAACAGACGTCACTAATACGCATTTATCTTTTGATTAAGGCCTTTGCACACGTAAGTTGGTCTCTGCATCCACGTGTTAAAAGATTGTTTTTTATGTTATCTCTTTGATAAACCCCAGGATCTTCGTCACTGATCTTAGGTCACGCTTACAAATAAAAAAATTAGAGAAAATGAATCAGAGTGATAAAGAATAAGTAAGAGAAGAAATTGGAGTGGGGAGAAATTAAAGTTGGAGGAGTTATTCTCGTTAAGATGAAAGAGAATAAAAATGAAGTTGATTTCACTCCCGTGTTTACAAATAATCATGAATCAGGATAAAAACTGGTTTAACTATTAAAAAGTTGGAGTGTTGTTACAAAAAAATTATTTTCTTAATGGGTATTCTAAAATTATTAAAAAAATTAGGGTTACTTTTGGTATGAATTAATTACTCCAGATGAAATAGGAGTCAATATCATGTCTCTCTGGAAAAATGAAATCGGGAGAGTAATTCTTGATTTTGGAATAGGTGCCACTTATTTTTTGATTCCCTAATACAAGTAGTAAATACATAATTTGAGAAAGTAAATTATAATAATGTTTTTTCCAAAGATGGCAAACACTAACCAGTAACAAGCAATGTGATATGAATTTATTTATTCTTATTGTTTGAAAAAAAAAATGTGAAACAATAGTGAAAGATCTTTTCTCTTGTGTACAGAGCCAAGCATGTTTGTTTTTCTTATTGAATTTTGAGGAAACCCGAAACGATAGCAAGATTAGATTCAGAAGATTCTCTCAATAATACGCCTCAATTGAAAAATAGGCATGACAGAAAACGTGTAATTCAGAATACCAAAAAAAAAATTAAAAAAATGAGAGAAACGAGTTGAACAATATACATGTTTTACTTCAGAGAAACGAGTTTAACAATATACATGTTTTACTTCACAGTTACGATTTATAGTAAATAATAGTTAATGAGTTTTTTTTTTTTTTAGGAAAACTTTTAAAAATAGATGAGACTAGTCAACGCAATTCATAAANAATAGTTCATGAGTTTTTTTTTTAGGAAAACTTTTAAAAATAGATGAGACTAGTCAACGCAATTCATAAGCCAATCAGGCTTCTCTGTCTGTCCAAAATTGTTAGGGCGTGTGAGCAGGTAGATTACATTATTGAGGATGGAGAACAAAAGTAATAACGTCATATCCTGCACAGTAGCTTCAGCAAGGATTCGCTTCACCTGTCACTTAAATCCAACCTAACTTTCACCAGTACTCTTATAAGTCCCTTTCAATTCAAATGAATGTCCATATCATATTAGGGTTTTAAATAATTGTCTTTTTTATTCTAATAATCATAATTATTCATTTTAATTCACATTTTTCTTAATAATTATCTTTATCGAAAATTAAACAAATCATGACATTATGTAACAATTTGCTTGTCATTACGGTGATTATTGTGTTTTTGTTTCTTGAAGACATTGAAATTGTTTATTTGTTTAATCATAATTAAAGAACTAAATAATTATTTACCTACTTAACTAGAAGATTTTTTTCTAAACATTATTCTTGAATATGAACCCAAAAAATAACAGCTTGAACCACTAATTAAATCACAAAATGAATTAATCTCCACTTAATATAGTTAGAGTGTTGATGAGACCTTGGCCACAAAAAGTGTTGATGAGACAAGACAAAGCATGCAGGAAAGGTTGCACTCTTGCAACATGCAACACGAATCTTGATCAAGTTTTTTTTTTTTGAGTGATTATATTTCCACTCACTTCTTATTTTCACACTCACATTTTAATAAAAATGAAAATAATAATTTTATATTTTTGTAAAATGACTTTTAAGGACTTGATTTTAAAAAAAATCAATTCTAACCATTCACTCTTTATTTACCCACTTCTTTATAAAGACTTAAAATATTTCCACTCACTTCTTATTTTCACACTCACATTTTAATAAAAATGAAAATAATAATTTTATACTTTTGTAAAATGACTTTTAAGGACTTGATTTAAAAAAAAATCAATTCTAACCATTTACTCTTTATTTACCCACTTCTTTATAAAGACTTAAACTCCATAAATCCTATAATATTTTTCACTTATTTTCCCATATAATTAATCTTTTAATTTTACTGTTTTTTATTGATAGACAATTAAAATGAACAATGGAGAAAACTTTCTTAATGCAAAGGTAAGCAAAAAAATTCAATTTATACGATGGTTTCAACTGCCAATTTTTATTTTTGGGGTAGAACAACCACGCCATATTCCACCCTTGGGTGGAAGTGGAACCACCATGAAATTAAGATCCTACTTAAAAAATACAACGAATAATACTGATACTATTAACTCTTTACTAATTACTATATTCCTTTGACATGAAGAACTGCTTGCACCTTTGCAAGATTTAGATAGCTCACATAGTCGCCATAGCATGGATCATGACCATTAATTAACATGCATATATATATATATATCATGAGATTAAATTAAATAATTTTGTTATTTCTTTTTAGAATGAGCCGGACTACTTTGTTAAAATCATCTTAATTAATTAATTAGTACCTTACAAAATTAGTTGGGAGAAGATAAGGATTGTTATTGATCAGTGATTTTGGAAGAAAAAAATTATTAAAAAAGATAGGTGAGTGAGATAATATATAATTAAAGGGTGTGAAGAGAGTTTAGTGAATATGTGTTTGAGTTGGTATATATATTAAAGGGTATTATGGAAATAATAAAAGGTGAGGAGTGTTTTTATATTTTTTAAAATTTAATAAGGGGTGTAAAAATAAGGTGAGTGAGAAAATAGGACAAGGGGTGGAAATATAAGCACTTTTTTTTATTTGTGGCCAATTTATCTTTATTATCAATTATTAACACGTGCGGACCATTACACTCTTTCTCTATAAATTGTTGCAGGCTTATAGCAATTAAACTCAAACAAAATCCACAGGCGCAGTTAAAGAAATACCACCAAAAGAGAAACATACATAAACACAAATATAAAAATGGCAAATACTATGGCATTGCCCCTTTCAAAGCCAACATGCTTTCATTCTAAGCTTTCTTCCTCACCCATTTTCTTTTTTTCAACAAAGAGATCAAGATTCCAAGTACATAGGAAAAAGAAGGTGGCAACAACAACACTAGAACTGATTAATAATGCCGCTACTCTCACTGCAGACATGGTAGCGTCTGCTGTTGCTGCTGAGAAGCCTGCAGTAGTGACATTGCAGCTCACAGCGCTAGTGACTTTAAGGAAAAGTGATCAGAAACCAAATATGAAACACATGGTGCTTCATTGGTTTGGCGATTCTGATAATCAAAAAGGTGTTGTCCTGCAGCTTGTTAGCACTCAAATTGACCCAAGTAAGCTGCTTAATTCGTTATTTTTATTTTCGTTCCTTGGTGTATTTCTTATATTATGTTGTCATATTGTGGTCAAGTCGTAATTTCATACAATATATTTATGAATTTTTGTTGTTTTAACTTCTAATCATCCCTTTAATTTCCTCTTAAACTTGCATATGTACGTTTACACAATAAAGAGGGAATGAAGCCGATGGTGAGCGAGGAAGCTATATTGGATTGGACCAAGAATGCAAAAACAGGTAGTAGTAGTGATGAGAAGAGCAGTACTACAACTACATACCAGGTTAAATTTAAGGTGGATTCAAAATTTGGGATGCCAGGAGCCATCAAAGTGATCAACAACTATGACACCGAGTTCTATTTGGATACCATCAACATTGAAGGCATTGTTCATTTTGCCTGCAACTCTTGGGTTCAGCCAGAGAAGGCTTGTTCTGAAAAAAGAATATTCTTCTCTACTAAGGTGCATATGAATATACATATATGTACCTTGCATATAATTAATGTAATGGGTGACATGATCACTTCAAATTTTGCAGGCCTACTTACCCAGTGAGACACCAGCAGGGCTGGAAGAGCTAAGAGAAATGGAGCTAAGGCAGCTGAGGGGTGATGGCAGTGGACTTAGAGTGGCATCTGATAGAATATATGACTATGACACCTACAATGACATTGGAAATCCAGATAAGGGAATTGAATACACAAGACCCATACTTGGAGGCAACAACAACCCACACCCTAGACGCTGCCGAACCGGACGCTCACCAACCAAAACAGGTGACTGAATCGATCACCTCGATATCAACAATGCTAGACAGACCACATTTTTAATGATTTACTACTTGTCAATTATTAATCGGTCATAATTATTGATACAATATATGTAGATGTGGTCAAAATGAGATACAAGGATTCAATTGGGTATTAATATATGCATATTGATGATGATGCAACAGATGAGAACATGGAGTCACCAGTAGATGAATCGACGACAATTTACGTGCCTAGAGATGAAGAGTTTGAGGAGTCCAAGAGTGAAGCTCTTGATCTTGGAAAGTTGAAGGGTATTCTCCGGCATATGATTCCAACACTTAAAAGTATTGCCAAGGATAGAAATGCTCTCAAGGGGTATTCAGACATCAATGGTTTGTACAGAGACATGTCCTTGCCTGAAATGAATAAGAAGCAGACACAACAAATGAGGCTTCCCTTGCCAAAGATTTTGAACAAAGTCCAAGAATTCCTCAAATTTGACCCTCCAAAATTAAAAACAAGTAAGCACCATCTATATTATTAAAAGAAGCAATATATTTATCTAAAATATATATTAATTAGTACTCAATCTCAGGGGATACATATTGTTTGCCGGATGACGAATTTGGGCGTCAAGTAGTTGCAGGCATAAACCCTCTAAGCGTAGAAAGGCTCACAGTTTTCCCACCTTTAAGCAAACTGGACCCCTCCATCTATGGACCACAAGAGTCGGCACTCAAGGAGGAACACATAGTAGGCCATCTCAATGGCATGTCCGTACAACAGGTATATATATATATATGAATATGATTATTATAGTAGAAAATATATAAGATTTAATTTGAGGCTGTCACTTTATTTTCAGGCTTTAGAAGAAAACAAGCTCTTCATACTAGACTACCATGACATCTTCCTTCCATTTCTAAACCAAATCAATGCTTTGGAAGACAGAAAATGTTATGCAACGCGCACAATTCTGTTGTTGACCTCATTGGGAACTTTAAAGCCCATTGCTATTGAGCTCAGTACTTCTCCTCCAAACAACCTTGATCATCATTCACCATCCAACCGGGTTCTTACGCCTCCGGTTGATGCTACAACAAATTGGCTTTGGCAACTGGGCAAAGCCCATGTATGCTCCAACGATGCCGGTGTTCATCAACTCGTTCATCATTGGTATATATGCACATGCCAAAATATGCCATGTCTCTAGCTCTAAATTTGAGATCAATCTCATTCAACAAATATATATTAACTAATTAATTACATGCATGGTTGAATTGAAACAGGTTACGTACCCACGCCTGCATTGAACCACTTATAATAGCAGCCCATCGGCATTTGAGTGTGATGCACCCTATCCACAAGCTTCTGAGTCCTCACATGCGCTACACCTTGAAGGTCAATGCAATGGCTCGTCAGGAACTCATCAATGCTGGAGGCACAATCGAATCTAACTTCACTCCTGCCAAATATTGTATGGAGTTCAGTTGTGCTGCTTATCGAGATTGGTGGCGCTTCGACCTTGAAGCCCTTCCTGCAGATCTCATTCGAAGGTTTCATTCAAATAATTACTTCCACCTTATTTGTTAGCTCATTTCCAAACAACTTAAATGTTAATATTAATTAACTCCATTTTCACTTCTACAAAGAGGAATAGCGGTACCAGACCCGACTCAACCCCATGGGCTAAGACTACTGATCCAAGACTACCCATATGCAGCTGATGGACTCCTCATATGGTCGGCAATTGAGACACTGGTTCGGACCTATGTCAATTACTACTATCCACACCCAAGTGTGGTCCAATCCGATCCAGAACTCCAATCATGGTACAGCGAGTCAATCAATTTGGGCCACGCAGATCTCTGCAATGCTACCTGGTGGCCCAAACTCTCCACCCCAGATGACCTCACCTCCATTCTCACCACCATCATTTGGCTCACTTCAGCGCAGCACGCTGCGCTCAACTTTGGGCAGTACCCGTATGGCGGGTACGTCCCGACCCGGCCGCCACACATGCGGAGACTCATACCCGACGAGCACGATCCAGAGTATGCCAATTTCATTAGTGACCCTCAAAAATACTTCGTGTCATCATTGCCGAGTTTATTCGAATCAACCAAGTACATGGCTGTGATCGATATCATCTCAGCGCACTCGCCGGACGAGGAGTACATTGGGGAGAGAAAAGACATTTCGACGTGGTCAGCTGAACCGGTGATTGTAGAGGCGTTTTATAGATTTTCAGTGGAGATGAAGAGGATCGAGAAGGAGATCGAACGAAGAAATGGCAATTCGAACCTTCGGAACAGATGTGGGGCTGGGGTTTCGCCATACGAGCTGCTCATGCCAAGCTCAGAGCCTGGGGTTACATGCAGAGGAGTGCCCAATAGTATAACAGTCTGAGAATAATATTAACATGCTCCATGCATATTTAATTAACATGCTAACCTTTGTACTACTATACATGTAAGTTGATATGTTAAATTGTTAATCTATGAAACGCTTCAAAAACAAATAGTTGAATTTTTTTCTTTTTATTTATTATAAGTGTTCGAGGAGTCCAATAAAGAGAGAAGCTGTTGTTCTTGGAAAGTTGAAGGGAATTCTCCGGCACATCTTTCCTACACTTAAAACCATTGGCACTTATACTCAGACAACAATGATCTGTATAGAGACATTTCTTTACTTACAACCAAAACCCAGCTCGGAACAACTCTATTGAACCTTCCGTTGAACAATGTCGAGGAATTTCTCAAATTTGATCCTCCAAAATTAATCTCTGGTAAGCATCATATATCCTAATTAATTAACAGAACGGCCTGATATGAAACCGTGAGGCCATGAATTTTTCTAAAATCTCACTCCAATTTGGTGTATATCAGTATGTTCACGCTGAGAATGTTAAGTCTTGCATAATAGAGTATGTATAACTGAATAAATTCTGAAATGTTTGAAACGTCCTGAAAAGTGATCAATTGCTTATGGACTTCATTTTCACTTCTACACAGAGGAAGAGCAGTACCAGACCCGACTCAAGACCATGGGCTAAGACTACTGATTGAGGACTACCCTTATGCCACAGAGGACTCCTCATATGGTCAGCAATTGAGACATTGGTTCCGACCTATGTCAATTACTACTACCCTGATGCAAGTGTGGTTCATTTTGATACAGAGAAATACTTCCTATAATCGTTGCCAAGTACATGGCTGTAATAGACATCACTTCAGCACACTCACCTGATGAGGAGTATACTGAGGTGAGAAAAGACATGTCAACCTGGTCAGCTGACACACTGATTACTGAGGCATTCTACAGATTTTCATTGGAGATGAGGAGGATTGAAAACGAGATTGAACGAAGAAATGCCAATCCAAACCTTCGGAACAGATGTGGGACTGGGGTTTCACCGTACGAGCTGCTCATGCCAAGCTCAGAACCTGGAGTTACAAGCAGAGGAGTGCCCAATAGTATATCAATCCTAGGTTTGAAACAAAAGTTGGCTCTAGAAAGGACTTCCTAAACGGGATTCATCCTGCTAATACCAACACAAACCTCAGCAAACACCAAAACTCTCTGCTCATATAGTCTAGCGTAGGTAGGCAAAGCAAATTGGCTGATGATCCAAAGCCAAATATGGTCCCACACCATACATATTTTCACTATTTTATTCTGATAAGTATTTTCTTTTGACTCTAGATGCAAGTAAGAAGGACCAATGCTATTTGCAGAAACTTGTTTAAAATCAACACGAATGAACAGAACAGTAACCCAAATGAGAGCACGACTTCATGGGGATGCGTTTTATTCAAAAAAAGTAAGTAAAATAAAGGGCGTTTAGGTAATGAGAATAATGAGAATAGGCAGGATGATACATTGTTGATCAAATACAAGAGATTAACAACTCCCCAGATCGAACAGCAAAGTCAAAGTGAAATATTCAAAACTGGAATTCTAGCAGTTGAATACACCCTTTTATGAGAAGAAGCAGATTTGCAATTGCAAATGGCACAATCTCAACAAAACCATAATGCTACCATAGCCATACAGAAACAATCACAATTATATACTTGCCTGAGAAAGGAAAATCCACCACTTAAAAACCCCTTCAAATTCCAACTCAATTGCCTATCTTCAAGAGTCCACACAAACACTTCAAGCCCTCAACAAGTGCTTATAAACTATAAAAGCCACCATGTTATTATTCATGCTTTAATAAAAACAAGAAAATAGAGATTAACATTCCACTAACATGCAAGTAAACCCGTAAAATTTCATTTCATTTCATTTTTTTTTTTTACAGGAAAGAACACTGAAACCTAATTCGAGTTTACAGGCAGCCATACTAATTAATCACAAGCTGCCCAATTTCGATAGTTTCTCAACAATCAACATACACCCATCAACAATCCACAAACCCAATAATAGAAAACAAGCCGTAAATAACGATGAAGGAGAGGGGCTTAATCGTACTTTTCCCTCCAAGAGAAAACAAGAAAGAAAACCCAGGAGAGAGCCAATACCACATCGCCAACCGTCTGCCTGAGCCAATCCCAAGCGAGGTCCTCCACCCTCCGCTCGAAGTAACACCTCCACAGCGCCATGAAAACATGGAGGACCGTGCACCCTTTGGCGAAGAAGCTCTGGAACTCACGGTCCCTCACGAACGAGACCATCAGCAGCAGGAACCCGATCGCGAACAGGAGCAACCCGGAGAACGAGTCGGAGGTCCGAATCAGGAGCTGGTCGTGCGGCGTGGACCCTAGCAGCTTGTTTGCGGTCTCCATCCCGTGCCCGAAGGTGTAGATTTCCTTCATGTAGAACATCATCAGGGCCCCGCTGGTTAGGGCGATCATAGAGTGGAGGAGGCAGATCACGAAGAAAGCTGATGACGATGATGACATTGATCGACGGGACGGCTCTAATTAATCTTCGCGGTTTATAGGTACCGTAGGCATGGCTTTAGGGTAGCAAAACCCTACACCTTGTTTGCTAATAATCAGAACATTGAGAAGAAGAAGATGATCTTCAAAAAAATGACTTCTTTTCTTTTTTTTTTCTCTCCCGTTTTTTAATTCAGGGGATTTTCATCTTCTCGATTTTATTTTTTGGTTGTTTGACGGTGAGATTCTGGATAAGGATTCAGTGGGACCCAAAGGTCGTCAATCGTCAGACATGCATTGGACTCATTTTTCTTTAGGCTGGACACGTGGCAAAATCCTTGTGGTGCCGACTGATTCCAATGGAAGTACAAATTCAAACTTTTGATTTTAATATCTCTCGTAGTCATTTTTCTTTAGGGTGGACTCGTGGCCCAATCCTTGTAGTGCCGACTGATTCCAATGGGAGTACAATTTTTTATTTTAATATCTCTCGCAATCGAACTGATAATCACTAGAGAATAAACTCACGATCTGATCCACTAAACAACCTTACTGAATTGGATACAATTTCTCTCCAGCTAAATTTATGCAAAAAAGTTAGAAATTTATTTTAGCTAACTACTTTTAAAATTTTACATTAGCAATGTTCTCTTTTCTGACTAACATGAATATTTTATTATTTTTTAAAATTTAATATTATACTGATGTGAGATAAATTTTTATTGTTGCATTTAAATTATTTAAAATATTTTTAAGTGTGGTTGCGTTGGCTATTTTCTCTCTCCTCTAGCTAACCGAATAGGTAGTCTGTTGGAGAACGATTTTGGAAGGAAATAAGTTAATATAGGTAGGGAAGAGGAGATATAAGAATTGTGAGTTTCTTATCAAATGGATATCCAAATTTCACAAAAATGATAATTTTGCATTCAAGTGAGATTCCATTTTCATGTCCCAATTTTAACTTTATAACGGAAACGATTGATTAAAAACAGTTTAAACAAACAAGGCGCTCTCAGTTATATTGGAATTTGATGCATTTGTAGTGGGAAAAGAAGAGGGCCAATCAAACACTTTGATTTTATTTCTTTATTATTATTTTTGGTTGACCGAAGTTAGAAGGCAAAAGTTTTGCCTTTAAGGTTCTACAAGATTGAGGACTTTAAGGAAAAGTCCTAATCAACTTTCATTGATTGAGTACTACTTGCTTGGTTGCTGCCCATCTCAGCTTCTTGGTGTCAGCATCATTGACATTGTTTCAGCTTCAGCTCTATGAAACATGTCTGAAAAGCAAAAGCCTTGACTGGGCATTTGTGGTTTATGTATGCCCAAGGGTACTTGAGCTGCACATGCTTCATTTATTTCAAAAGCCAAGAGAAACATGGAACTGATTCAACTGAAGCTTATTTTAGCTAATGGACAATTCGAAATTAGAAGCAAGGAAATAAGTGAAAAGCTGATGCATTCAGTAACTTTGCGCAAACTTTATTCATTTTCAAATGAAGGGACATGAGTATATATAGCTATTATATAATTGGGTCCGGATACAGTGTTGCTGTGATAATGGAATAACAAAATGGACTACCACACATAGGATGGTTTGGTAGCAACCCACATTATAATTATTGGAAATTATACTTTTATATATACAACAAAAAATGAGTAAAATTGACAATTCCAAAGGTAAAAAGAATGGGCGACGGCGTTCCATGTTGAAGCAGAACTAAAACGACTCATCTTGCACAAATCCTCCAGCCCAATCATGATTGATTGTTGAAAGGGGGAGGTTAAAGAATGACATAATACGCCCGAACAAAACTTTTAACTTGGATCATTGTCTCTACTACCAGCAACAACTTTCCGGTGGCGTCTAGAAGAACCAGACCTCCTATCTCTCCCATGCCTTGGGAACCTCTTACCTGGGGAATCTACAACCCTTTCAGGCGAAGTTTCAACTGATGGTTTAACTGGCACTTCGTTACTTAAATCTGGTGGTGGCGGTGATGGTGGTAGTGGTAGTGGTGGTGGAGGAACAGCAACAGGAACATGAGGAGCGAGGTGCTCCAATACATCTTTATGATATTTCTGTAAACAACAAAAAACAAATATACAATACGTCAAGGAACACGAGAAAGAGAGAAATAATCAAACTGCAATTGCATTGCTTCAGGGAATAAACGGGAAGGATTATAATTCGGATTTTGACACTTGGTTATGTAAGCCTGTAAGAGGTTTAATCGACTTTTTCCATAAAAAAATTTAACCATGATCACAATGTAACATTATCTTAGAGAATTGGCAGTAACACCCCACCCCCCCTCCCCCAACATTTTAGGTTAGGCAGGAAGAAAGAATTAAATTCCCAAAATGGGAAGTGTACACAAACACAAGAAAAATAAAGTGGGAAACTAAATAAAAGAGGTTGGAAATGCACAGGTAAGCAACACCCAGTACCCCACCCATCTTTTGTTTCTTCAGGGCTCTCTAAATAACTACCATATATCTGAAAACCCATAATTTCAAACCGTATGCAAATAATAATTACCTGAACTACAAAATTGCGCCTTTCACAGTCCAAGAACATATTGATAGTCCAGTTTGTCTTCTCCCTAATGTGGTCTCTGACGGTGGAAAAACTAATTTGGTCCCTGGAAGTGAAACGATCAACTTCATGGAACCAAAGACAAGTGAAAAGATTACTGATAGGAACATGCTCCCTTATTATTACACATCCTTCAGGAACGTCTGCAGCAAGGCCATAAAAAAGAAACTTAGTAAAGAAAAATGTATGCAAGTTATTACAACAGAGAGAAGTTCCACCTACCACTTGTAATGGGAAGCTTTGCCTCAGAATATGGGGTCAAACCTTCCTTTTTGTAAAATTCAACCTGAAAGTCAATAGAGGCATTGTCGTATTTCCCAGCAACTTTATTTGCCTCAGCTTCCAAAAACACATCAAAGCGTTTATAATGTCTAGAAATTGCAAAAGTTGCATTCTTCCGCCACAAGAACCTGAAATATAGTTTATTTTAAAGGACGCATAAGCACGGATGGTGGTAAAACCATGCTGAATGAGACCAACATAAAAGAGCAAAGCACCTCCATGTACTGGTTGCTTAATTTATTTTCAATAAGATGTTTAACATCCAAAGAAAATAAGAGTTGAATAATTTGTCAAGTTTGCATGGGTTTCATCCATATTGGAGCTTCATTCAAACAAAAGAAAGCTTAATATCCTGAAGAAAAGACACCTATAACAGAGAGAAGGTCTAAGCATATGAAACCATTGCCTAAAGTGCTTTAAGGCTACATATTTTTAAACCTTATAATCAGATATACCTTTCAAGAATTTGATATGGATCCACAACAAGCTCAAGTTTCCCATCAATCCATACAGAAAAACGGGCATTGGGAAACATCCTATGCACTAGAAGCTTAGGAATCTGCAAAATATGTAATCTGCGTCAAAAGGTAAATCAAAGTTCCACCAACATATATAAATACACAACATGATAACAGCCAGACTAGGGATTATTCAAAGCTACAGTGCCAAATTCAAGCAACTAGACAATTTCTAAGACAAATTCTTTGCTAGAGTCAACATAACTTTTTGGCAATGAATTGTAACTCTTACCTTCCCAGTGCGCCTTGCATCCTTATAAGGAAGGTTGTGAACAACAACAGTTCTCCAAATACCAATTTTCCTGCTGCTGCCCAGTTTTCCAGTACTCTTCATATAAGCTTCTGTCTCCTCGTCTATAAACATGTAGAAGCAAACAGTATCCCTGGAGTAATCACTAATGTTCCTTGGCTGGTTTATCTCATCAAAATTTCCTGATAGAAACAGATGTAATTGATAAGCACGCCCAAGATTTATCTCATGAAAAGCAGATGAAATCATACAGAACATTACCAAATATAGCTGATGCAACAACCACCCCATTACACTGCTCCATATCATGTAGGTCAACTTCATCCATATCATATCCTGTATTGCGTCCAGGTTTACTTCCTCTAACGAATCTGATTGATGCTCAAATCCATCAATTAAAATGCATAATAGCATAAATGAGTGAAGAGAGAATGGAACTAGTACTCATTATTACTAGACTAAATCATTAAAAATTGAAATATCCAGTAAATTTCAAAAAATCAAATAAAATAAATGAATCATTTTGTGCTTAAAAGTATATTGAGGAAGTTGACCAAGGTAAAAGAAAAAACAGAAGAAAACATACCCACAGTGCACACTCATTGACTCTCTTATATCATAAGAATCGCTCCTTTGCTTCAAAGTAGGATATCCACCAAACTCTGAGCCTCCAAATTCTGTTTCTCTAGATAAATTTTCTTCATAAATGTATGTTAAATTCTTAAGAACCGGGGAATCTGAAGGGACCTTTGGCATCAGGGCTATGGCTTCTTCCACAGGAAGGTAGCATACTGGACAAGCTGAATCATAAAGAAGGAAGCAAACTCAGCATCATTACATCACATTAGTTTTCAAGTCTATCTTAGTATCATATATTCTTGTCATGTGAATTTTGTAAGAAGGTAAATACATGTACATAAGAATTTTGAGTCGCAACTGCAAAATATTTCACCAGATAAAAATATGGAGAGCGAGAGAGAGAGAAATGAATCACAACAAAGAAAATATAAAGAAAGGAAAAGGTAGAAAATTACGCCGTGGTCCAGTTCTTTTTTTATCTGCCGGTGGGGGAGGCAAAGTGAAAGTACTACATGGATGCCCAGGAGGAAGAGTGTAACCCAGAAAAACAGCAGGGGGAGGAGGAGGCAAGGCTAGCGAAGAAGTCGTGTTGTCATTTTGCTGTCTATATTTTGACAAGGATTCAAGATTACTTAAAGTGATGCTGTTGTTAACACTAAGATTTTCGACGCTGACACCTTCTTGTGAATCTTCACCTGTATAGGAGTCAATATGAACTTGCTATGAGGAACTTCAAGCAGAAGAAGAATCAAATTTATAAACAGCTAAGGAAGCCAATATGTACGCAGATCAAAATTTATCCCACATGGTCAATCACTAGAAGCATCTCTTAAACAAATTGTTAAACTAAAGTGCGGAAGTGAAACATGCATAACAAACACTGAATAAACCTTCAGATATGTATTGCACAGGCTAAATATTGGCTTAGTGAATCCTTTACTCTCAATTCAATTCTCTACCCCAGTTGCAAATCGTACTCAATTAATTATGTAACATTGAAGAATCATTTGTATCTAAATCAGCTAGGATCAACTTAAAACAACCCAATATTTGCATCAAATAGGCAACTATATCAATTTGACTAAAAAATCAAACATTCACAGCAAAAAAGAATCAAACCTTTTCCAACATACAAAACCCAGACGAAAACCGCAGCGGAAATGAGACAGAGGAGCAGCATTCCGACCTTTTTGCGGCCGGCAAACTTGCAGATCCAATGGAATAACCTCTCCTTCTCCTTGAGCATTTTTGAAGGCTTACGTGCAGATTGGATAGGCAACACTCCGTTGTTGTTCTGTAGTTGTTTATCCAACAAACTCCCATAACTCCCTGTACGAATTCCCAAACCCAATGACCCTCCAGTCATTGCTTCTCCAAACCCTCATGTGCCCCTCTCATCTCCCTCCTAACCCTCTCATTCAAAACCTCTCTCTCTCTCCCAAAACACACAGATTTTTCTCAATCACCCACTTGAAAAAATCCCAAAAATTCAAAGACCCACTTCACCAAATCAGTCCCAGACTTAGAGGGCACCTCCAAATTTTACTGAATCACAAGCTCACCTATTGCCCAAATGCACTTAAGCAAAACCATCCACTAACACTTCCAACTCAATCTTCTAAATTCTGCTTTTCTTAATTCCGAAAAACCAAACAAAGTTGGCAGTGACAAGCAAAAACCAATTCGCTTCTGGGGAAAACAAGAACACAATTTTGCATTCAATCAATGAAAGAATGAAATACGAACAAATAAAAATTTGAACTCTATGATAGGGTGGGAAATCAAGAATTGGTGATTGGGTTTGTAGGGTTTATAGCACAAATCCAAGTTTTTATGAAATCTAGATTTTTTTTTTTTGAAGAAATCTGGGATCACAATTTACAACAAGTTTTCTTTTTTGTTTACTAATTTTGAGGTGATGACGGAGCGAAAAATTCTTGGGTTATTTATATTGTCCCAATTATGAAAAATACCATAAATGAAAACATGGAAATTTTTTATTGGCTAACCTGCGCCATGTGCGTGATGTTAACAACCAAACGGTGATGTCTCTCACTCATGTGGTACTAAGCTTTCGTGCTACCTAAGCTCAAATGAAAACATTTGGCAATTTTCTTTTTCTTAAATATCAAATAGCCAGGGTTTTGGCCTCTAAAGTGCGTGTAATAAATTAATTAATAATTTCCATTAACTGAAAATCAAAAAAGAATTTTCTGTTAGTTTTTTGTCTTCTTGAGTTCTTGCTTTACTTTTTTTTTTGGTCATGTTTATTGTCTTAAAGTTAAAACTCAAAATAATTTTTGGCCACAAAAGAAAATTAAAAACTCAAAATAATTGCAATATTTATCTACTTAGTTTAGGGATTTTCTTTCCTGTTTCTTTTAGTTTTGAAAAATGTGCTATTAGACTATGGAATGTTTTCAATAAGGCCAACATGTCAATATATTACCCTTATATTGATAGTGAACTATATTTGCAGCACCTAATTAATGCTATTTTATTAAATGAAAAAATGGGTGCTTTTTTAAAGTTACAACTCACAATCATATATGAATTTTTTATTTTTGGATAAATAATAACGTTTCACATTGACGTGTTAGGTAACACTATACCTTTATTGCTCTTAAATGCGAAATTGCGGAATAAAAGTCAATTATTGAGTTGTACTTGTACATACTATTAATTTGAATCATTATAAGTGTTATATTTCCACGGGAGACATTTATTTTTGTCAAAAATAGGGCATGTAGATCATAATCGCAAATATATATGTCTCAATTATTTTTTATAACGAGCAAAATTTGACAATCCATTTCATCTATTCTTTTGATGGGGCACATGATACGTGTAATTGCAAGTTTGCATAGTGCTTTAATCTAGAAAGGTCATGTCTTATACTGTCTTTTTAATTTTTTGGTGTGCCGTCACTACAATATAGTGTTATTAAGTCATTTATATTGCAACAAATGTATATACATTTATTAATTTTATATCTTAAAAGTATAGATTCTTCATTTATTCATGCTTTAATCTAGAAAGGTCATGTTTTATACGTCTTTTTAATTTTTTGGTATGTCGTCACACTATAACATAGTGTTATTAAGTCACTTATATTGCAACAAATATATATACATTTATTAATTTTATATCCTAAAAATATAAATTCTTCGTTTACTCATATTATAATACATGAATTAATAACATTACATATTGGTGTAATGGTCACGTACAACAAAATTTCTTACTATTAAAACATATGTATGTTTATATAGTTGGATTAATATTTTTTGCATAATTACAAAAAAACCCTTGTATTTAAATTACATAGTTAAGTTTTATCTTTTTTGCATATAGAATTTAGGGTTTCAAACACATATCATGTACCATTAGGACCATTAGGTGTGTGCTATGGTTCTAGAGATTTGTATTTTGTCACACTTTGTTTCTTGTATTTTTTTTCAATATTATTGTAATTGAGCAGCTCATTGGCTTGCTCTATTTTCTTAATCTGTTGTAATCACTCTTGTTTGGATGGAGGAAGTTCTCTCCATGTTTGTCTTCATCGAGAGAAGCTTTTAATCTGGCCATGAGCCTAAATATTATGTTGTACCCTTTTCATTATATTAAAAAAAACAAAAAAAGTGTTACATAAACCCGTTTAAGTTCTCAATAATTAACATTAAAAAAGTCACAATACAGTGATACACACAAATATGCACGCATATATGTCAAAAAAGAAATTTGCAGCTTTCAAGTCGCTTGCCATGCTACTACTCAAAGGTGCATTCAGCATACAATGATTTGACCACAAACTTCTCTATTGGGGACCTGTCTTTTTTATCATTATCATCATTTTTGTCAGATTTAGAAAGTTTTCAATGCATGCGAACTAAGCTAGCTATATTGAAAATCAATGAAAAATTGATGCCCAAGTTGCCAATTGAATCAATTGAATAATGAAGCACAATTGCCAAGGTGGTTTAACACATTCGTCAAATTCATGGCTCCAAAATTATCTAAATTTAATGTAGAAAAGCCCACCATTAATTAGATGCAAATGGTGGGGTTTGATTAAATTAAAACCATGTCCGAGTGGCCTTTCAATCCCTCTACGCCAATTGTCATGGCTTAATTGCATTGTTAATTAAAATTATAAAAATGATGTGCCAAAAGTAGTTAATTTGGAATAATAACCAGGTCATCGTCCAAGAGGACCAGCAAGGCGAGACCATGACTTCACCCCCTTGGTCATAAACGTGGTCTCAACAACCACAGAATCAGATGGCGTAGTGTATATTTGTTCCTTTGCAGCTTTGAAATGTAATGGACCATGCTTTGATGGGTTCGGTGTTTTGTGGGTGACTGGTGCGAGCATGCATATACTCATGGCTATAGCTGCTCCTATTGTTTTCTTCGATCAAGGTGCATATGTGGTCTCTAATCTTGCCAATAAGATTCAACCCAGAATTTTTTATTAGATATGGATGGTTGGGCCGGAAAGCTTTGCAGATCGGTCAGTCAACTTGGGCCTGGTGGATGGACTGGCATGTAGGCACTGTGAGCCCATAAGGCCCAATGGTTAGGACATTTCTCTCCTCATTAGAAGACCCAAGTTTATTCTTGTTAATAAGCCATTGGTCCACCAACATCTCACCTATATTCACATTTAGCTAAACTTCTTGTATATTTAATTCAAGGGTAATACTGGGTGTATTACATTTCGGAACTATACTGTGTACAATTTTTCTAATAAAAATAAAGATTTTATGGGTCCCATCTCTATTAGAGGGGTGGTACACAATATGATACTAAAATATAATATACTTAGCATTTTCCTTAATTCAAAATTACAGAATTTTAAATGGATCATAATCAAGGCAAAAGGCATGGGCAAAATGTGTGTATATTTTTGAAGCTAAAGTATGACTAACTATTATTGGTGCAGTGAATTTATTTTCACTATGTTCGAAATAACATTTCTTTATATTATAAGAAAAACAAAAACGAAGCCAAATTGTGATGCGTTTATGTTGATGGCAGTCAATGATGACGAATTGAGGATACACGCAGTGTGCAATTTTTCCTTTCTTAAAACTTGTTGGGAACCTGTTGTATTTTGACCTGTTTGAATATGAGGATCATTTTAGGGCGATCCAAGTGTCAAGTGTGAGTGGTTCGAGATTAGAGATGAGAAAGACAAAATGGTCAATTAAAACTCGCACGGCCATGGAAGTTATGTCCCCCCATTTGACTTTACATACATTCGTGCATATATATCTGCAGGGTCTTCACGAATCTGTATTTTCTTTTCTTCTTTCTTTTTTATTTTTATTTTTATTAAGAATAAACAGTTTCTATTGTAAAACTACGTTGCATAATAAATAGAAAAAGAAAAAAAACACGAAGAAAAATCCACAAAGCATTTTTCAATTTTTGGCTCTTTTTCTCCTTCTTTTTCTCTCCAAAGTTTATTACTTGTGGGTTTGATTAATTTCAAAAGATTTTCGGCCTTTCATATTATTGAGTTTAGTGAAATTATGTGACTATGCAACATACTCGAGCAACTTCCACTGATAGGGTCTATCAGACTTTCTAAATATAACTTTGAAGAGTTCTAATACAGATTCTTAAAATTAATATCCACAAAATTTTATATATTATCTTCAGTAATTAGTCTAAAAATTAGTTAAAGATTCTGCCACTACTCTATATATGAACTTGACTGCATCAAAGCTGGCCGGGCTCCAGCCGTTGTCAAGCGGTCAATCCCATGTGCGCGGCGTTGCTTTTATAGTCGTGCCAACACTCTCAGTTCACAACGTCAATGAGATCTACTTTTATACATCACTATTATATATATACAGGAAGGCTAGGGTGTGAGATTTTTACAAACTTTTAGTTTGTGGGATCCCTCTTGTGGGGCTCATACGAGTTGTTTTGTGTCGATCCGAACCGTTCATTTTTTACATCTTCATTGATAGATCATCCTTGCAAAAAATTAGCCAAATCGGAAATCATTTGTCTATCTAACTTTAATCAAACAAATGGACGAACCAAATATTTTTTATGAAATCGTCCGTTTGTTTGGTCAAAGTTAAATAGACAAATGGTTTCCGATTTGGCTAATTTTTTGCAAAGATGATCTATCAATGGAGATGTAAAAAATGAACGGTTCGGATCGACACAAANGATGTAAAAAATGAACGGTTCGGATCGACACAAAACAACTCGTGTGGGCCCCACAAACTAAAAGTTTGTGTGAATCCCACACCATAACCTCCCTGTATATATATATATACACAATCATTTTATGGAAGAAAGCCAACATTTTTTTTATTTTTTATTTTAGCTCATTGACCGGTCGGTGTAGCTATGTAAGAGGGTCGACCACTCAGTGTAAGAGAGAGC
>QANT01007511.1:0-19484 GCA_003254885.1 Purshia tridentata
AAGAAAAAAAAAAACAAATATCACATACTAATCTAATGTAAGCACTAATAACACTAAGATCCTTGCTTACTAAAGGCGTACGTAAATTTGAAGGAATTTAAAATTTTCCAATATGAACAATAAATAATTAAAAACAAGAAAACAGTTTACAAATAATTGGGTCCATAGATATTGGATAGAATTCAGTATGAGCTTTTGGGGTGGGGCAAGAAGGTTAAACATTGTGGGGTGTTCAGTGTTGGCAGAATTATGGGTCATTTGGATGGAGCGGAAAAGAAGAATTTTTTTAGATTATAGAGGGTTGGGAGTGGATGTACTTTGAATGAATTACATTTTGGGCAGCTCTCTGGGCTTCGGTCTCAGCAGATTTTTGGGAGATTTCTGTGAGTTGGTGTCTGTTATTTATTAGATTTTGAGATGTTTCAGTTTTACCATACATTAAGGGCAGATTAGAGAGTTTCTGTGTTGTACTTTAGAGGTAGGTTTCTTGTCCACAAGTTGTACATTTTGCTCATAAGAGCAATCAACAAGACCTTAACTTGCTAACAGACTCAATTGAGGCTAAATGCCTAATGATCAAACTTTAAGGTAAATGACTAATAATCAGCTATTAAACTAAAAGACTAATAATCATCCTATATTGACATGTAAAAATTTACCCTGTGTATTGAAAAACATGTCATTATGCAATCTGCTGGTGTGTTTTTTCTAATTAACAAGAACTATTAATTATCAAAAGCTACATGCATGCGTACATATGTACATATGTAATAAATGTATTTTAAATTTATTTTTTTCTTTCAGCGTGCTTCTTAGGGTTTTTCCTAATATCCATGTCAATTTGAGTTCTTGATTGCTTTGCATACGTGCATAAAGGAACTTCTCTAGTGTTAATGCATTTATATATTTGTCTAGTTATGCCTCTCTTAACTTTGTTGTGTTTTAATCAAGATAAACATGCCACAGATGCAACACTCTTCCTCTCAACAACAACAGGATCCGTTGCAGCCTCAGCAAGTACAACAGGTTGTGTTTATTTTCTTTCACTTTTACAACCTAAATATTTTATAGAGTTCTTATGTTCGAATATAATTTTTATCTGTGATTTTCACATAATAGAGTAGCCGCAAAAGGAAAGGGCCTTCTTCCTCTGGAGCTGCTAACAGTACTGGTACAGGAAATACAATTGGTCCTTCGCCTAATTCTCAACCATCAACCCCATCCACTCATACCCCTGGAGATGGAGTTGCTATTCCTGGTAATTTGCTGAATGCTAATAGCGTTCCAAAAAGTATGATGATGTATGGAGCGGATGGAACAGGTGGCCTTGCATCATCCACAAACCAGCTGGTATATAAAGTTTTAAGTATTTTTTTGTAACCTTCACGATCTATAGATAGGAAGGGTAATATGGATACTCAGGACTCCATAACACATGTTTCTTGCAAATAAAACGATAGGATCCAAAAAGTAGTACTCTTCAGTGTAGATATTTAATTGGAACAAGCAATTACTTATTAATTTCATACTTTTACTACAATATCTTAACCAGATGGAAAAGGAATTCTTCTAATTTGATGGTCCTAATTACTTGATTATTTTTTATGTGCTTAGTGGGGTCTGTGATATGGTGGGTCTTGAATTGGAAAAGTGTTGTATAGGGTTAATAGCAAGACATGTATTTTCTAGTAATCTGAGGTTTTGAATTGCATGTCTGAAGTGTGCTGTACTTTGTGTTCTACTGCAAAATTTGATGTCAAGATTGCCTCACATATCCATTTTGTTCTCCATGTTTAACTATCTATACCCTTACCATTGGGTCCACTTGGGGTGCTTTAGATTAATGGCTCAAATGCATGTCTTCTACTTAATTTATGTAATATGACCTCTCTAGTATATTGTACTGACATGTGCTGAGTTACCACTTGGAATTGGATTTTGCCAAGTCCCTTTCAAAAGTATTTTTGATTAAACTTTCAATTGCAGGATGACATTGATCAGTTTGGAGATGTTGGTTCCTTAGAAGATAATGTAGAATCTTTTTTATCACATGATGATGGAGATGGTAGGGATTTGTTTGGCACATTGAAACGAAACCCTGCACATTCTGCAGAAGCTTCAAAGGGTAAGAGATGATTTCATGCTTTGAACAATGTTGATTGATCCAAATGATGGCAGCAGTGACTTTTTTCTCTTCAAATCAGGTTTTTCCTTCAGCGAAGTTGGTTCAATACGTAAAAGTAGTAGCAAAGTTGTCTGCTGTCATTTCTCTTCAGATGGAAAATTGTTGGCCAGTGCTGGGCATGACAAGAAGGTATAATTCTTTCTTGGGAATGCATTACATATTTAAACATACAGGTTCAAACCGATACCAATGTTCTCTCCTTTCTGTTTTCTCATTGGCATATTCTGTTTGCATGTTATTAGATTAAGGATCGCATATCATCTAAGGTCCTAATACTACTAACAAAAGTACAAAGAGCTTGTTGTATATAATATTATAATGTTTGAAAGTGTTTATTTATTTATGCTTCCCATAAATGATGGAGTTACTAGGTACTACTGACTTGTATCTATGTGGGTCCAGAAGATTCATGTGGAAATACAATGCAGTTATTAAATAGTAGTGGGGAAAGTCTTTATAATTCTATTGATTATTGATCTGAAAAGATATCTACTGTTTGCTACACTCCATAGATGACATTTGAAGTGAACCCTGATTTTAGTGGCTGGAATTCCTTTGTTTCTTTTTTCCATAAGTTTATTTCTTTATTTTTTGGGAAAGAGGGTTTTATGTTGAAAAATTGACACTGAAGATCCTTTTACCATAATGGTGAATGGCTTTGGTATATATACACTGGCTCCATATGGTTGAGGGTATTTTTGTAATGTTCTCCCAAACTGGCCTTTCTCCATTTGCACTTGCACACAGTATTGTCAATTGGAGGCAAGCCATTTTTTGTTACTTGTAAGATGTAGGGGTGTTCAAGATCCAATCCAATTCACCCAAACTGATCAATTCAATTAAATTAAATTTGATCGGTTTTGACGATTTCGGCAAATTGGATTGGATCAAAAAATTCGAAAAACAGACATGATTGGATCGGATGGCGGATTTCCTGATGAAAATCCAATGAAATCCATTCCAGTGTTGTATCATTTCATACCTTTTTGGTCTTCTGCATTCAAAACTATAAAAATAGTGAATAATTTCGATCGGTTGGTGAAATTTTGTTTGGTATACTAAATATGAAAAACAATTATCTTTAGCATTTAACTTTCATTTCATATATAATTCCATTACTAGTTGTTGCTATGGGAAATTTTCAAGTAGGGATGTCCTTACTTTAAGAAAAGTAAGAACATCCTCTTTATACCTACAATTCAATGATCGGAACCGTTCATTTTTAAGAACATCATTCAAAGATCACCATTGCAAAAAATCAGCCAAATCGGAAACTGTTTGGCCAGTTTATTACATTTCTCAAAGTAAGGACATACTTACTTACATGGGGACTGTAAAGTTTTCTTTTCTTCATTAAAAACCGATCATCTAATCCAATTCAATCTAATGTCAATTGGTTAGGATTGGATTGGATGCAGATTTGCTAAAAATTAACGGTTTCAACCTGACATACACCCCTAGTAAGATGTTTGGGATAGTGGTTTATGGTGAAGAATGGGATAACTGGTCAAAAAAAAAATACTGCCAAAATAACTTGTAACTTCCTATTTTACTATGTACTAGTAGAGGGTTGTAGCCTACTAGCCTTAAACAGGGCTAACATGGCAATATTTCATTTAAGACCTTTGATTGTGGTTCAATAACCTGTGCATGCATGGTAAAACAACTGGGGAAAAAGAAACTCAGAACACAGAGACACACATGTAGATATAAAATAGAGAGAGAAAGAGAGAGAGAGAGAGAGAGAGAGAATATTTGGCGGTCCTGATATTTCCATGTTGCTATAATGGCATATACTCGAATTGGCCCCTGCTTTATTTTGGCTTTTTTAACTTTTGAAATCCACAATCAAATAATAGGAAGGTTTGAAAAAAGGTGCTAAACAGTTGTTAATTTATCAAATGGCCAAAAGCTCTACCTGAAGGATGAGAAAAGGGTAGAACCTAGGTTGAAGTCTTGTTATAAGCAAAAATTCTTAATTTATCATATTGGTTTTAGTTACTTCTGATCTGATAATTGTGACACCTGCTTTTGGGATTGATATTAAGAGAAATACAAATAACAGTTTTATATTATTTCTTCCCCAAGTCAACAAAAAATCAGATGCACTAGGAATAGTTTTAAACTTCTTTATTGGAATCCAACATCAGTGACTTCAATTGATTGAAACTATAAGAATTGTAAGTACACCAAATTCAATATCAACAAGAAAATGAATGATGTGGATACTTATCTTTTTGCCATGTCAGTAGGTTGTTGTTTGGAATACGGACACACTACAAACTGAAAGCACACCGGAGGACCACAGTCTGATAATTACTGATGTTCGATTTAGACCAAATTCAACTCAGTTGGCAACATCTTCATTTGACACAACTGTGCGACTTTGGGATGCTGCTGATGTAAATTCTATACTCCCTTGCTTTTCTTTTCTTTTTCTGTTTTTTTAATATTGTCAAATGCATTATTCATAAACAATTTTTGGTTGCCCTTTGTGGTTTTTGTTTTTCACTACTAAATATCTGCAGACTGAAATATAGTTATTCAACTCAGTTGGCAACATCATTTTTTTTATGCTTGTCCATGAGAGCTGACCTTCATCTCTCTCAAACAAATATTAATTTTAGTGCAATATAATATTTGTGGTTGTATCAACTGGATAATCTTGTTGACGGCATGTGTTATTTATGACTGATCTTGTTAGTTAGAAGATTCATTTTGAGGAAATGCTGAATTTTCACTGACGAGAGCTTTAGGTCTTGAGATTTTTCAATAGTATGGACTTTAGGTGAAGTGATGAGGTGTGATTTAAAAGGCTTCAGATTTGTATCTAGTTTTGGCCCGTATATGTCCCAGGATAGTCAGCTAAGCAACATTGGTGTTATTTAAAGTGAAACATGTATGTTAAGAATGGATTTACATAGTTTATTTCAACATCAAACATGATTTCATAAAAGATACGGTATATTTAAAACATTGTCATTATTTGACCTGTCTCTACTTACTTCTGCTTCCATTTTTCATAGCCTCCACTTCTGTATTTTTTGTATAATGTCAATGACTTCAGGTCCTTTCTTTTGTGCTGGAAGTCTTGAACACAGTAAGCATTAATTACTTGGATTTGAAATGCATGCTCATGAATTTCGTAACAAGCTTTTTCTTTATCACCGATGAAAATTATGGTCCACAATCCACATATATAAAGGCCGCTTATCTTTAGTTTATTTCTGCTCCCTTTGTTTTGGATTCTTAATTTTTTGAGTTCATTGTTGCAGCCAAGCTATTGTTTACAGACATATACAGGGCATACCTCACATGTAATGTCACTCGATTTCCACCCTAAGAAGAATGAACTTTTCTGCTCCTGTGATGCTAACAATGAGATTCGCTTTTGGAATATCAGTCAATATTCTTGCACCCGTGTTTCTAAGGCTAGTATTGGGACCCTCCTATAATACTTTCAAGTTTATGATTAATTTTAGTTTATTTTCTGTTCTAAATCTCAGTCATTTAATGGTGCAGGGAGGTTCAGCACAGGTAAGATTCCAGCCGAGAATTGGACAATATTTGGCTGCAGCATCTGGGAATGTTGTGTCCATATTTGATGCTGAGAGTGACAGGCAGACACATTCGTTGCAGGTATAATTGACCATTGTTAAAGTTTCATTTGCTCTGTAGAACCACATCTGAAAGTATGCTATATTTTCATATGTTTTTACTAATCTGACAGCACAATCTTTTGAATCTCAGGGCCACTCCACAGAGGTACACTCTCTTTGTTGGGATACAAATGGAGATTATTTGGCATCTGTAAGTCAAGAGTCTGTAAGAGTGTGGTCATTATCATCTGGAGAGTGCATTCATGAGCTCAGTTCCAGTGGAAACATGTTCCAATCTTGTGTCTTCCATCCAAGCTACTCCACTCTATTGGTCATTGGAGGCTACCAGGTAAACTTTGCTGTGCTTTGGTGATGTCAATGAAATTTGGATAAATTTTCTGAAGTTTGAAGTATCTTATAATATCTATTTTCTCAGAATCAGCAGCCACTTAGAAATAGAAAATAAGAGGTTATTCCCGTAGATTGTTTGGCCACAATTAGATTTCATAGAGAAATTACATGGAAAGAAAATTTCCATTATGATTTACTGCCCAAATGCTATGTAAAAGCAGAGTGGAACTTTCTCAGCCCAATGGACTGAATTAATTTCTACATTATGCTGTAGGATGCTAATGCTGATTTTTCTTTACATTTAAATGCTTGCAGTCATTGGAGCTCTGGAACATGGCTGAGAACAAGTGTATGACAATTTCCGCTCACGAGTGTGTAATATCAGCTTTGGCACAGTCACCAGTTAAAGGGCTGGTCGCCTCTGCCAGTCATGACAAATCCGTTAAAATCTGGAAATAAAGTTTGTCGATTGTTGGTTCATGGTCTCTCCAACTACAGAAAGAATAAAGTTCAAAACATAGAAGCTCGTCGTGCATTAATTTGATTTAATATCTTTTTTATATATTCTCTTTTCCACTTAATACTATTTTTTTCCTTTACGTGTAATAAAAGGTGATGGTTACAGTTTAGCTGTTTTAAAGCGACCTACATACATGTCATATTAAAAATGAAAGGTGCGATTTTACGTGGTAATTTAAGAGGGCATATGATCAATATGCATGTACTTTTTATAGGCACAGCTGCTAAAGGAAATCTGATTTTCTTTTGTTTTCCTTTTCTTTTTTCCTTTAAGTAGAAGAGCAAACAAATGAATTTAATTTACTAGCATTTGAATAGCGTGTTGGGTATAAATAAAAGGCTAAAATATACTTTTGGTTCAGACCCCATTCGATTTACTTGGTTCCTATTGTTCTAAAAGTCCAAAAGAAGGAAAGTTCCTATTTTCCTAATTTCGATTAATGTATCCTTTCTTGAGGTTCGATTAATGGTTCATGATTAACATGCATTCAAATGAAGCCCGGGCGACAGGAGTTCCTTCCAGGAGAGCTTTGTGGAATTTCAAATATTAAGAGGACGAATAATTCACCTCAAAATCCTAAAATTTATGACATTCTTGATCCAACCACGAGGTCATAAAAAGAGAGAGGGGCAGGATCCCTCTTGGACAATGGTTTTGGGGTAACATGAGAGAAGTATGGAATTGAACAATGGTTTTGTTTATGAGAGATAAAAGAAAAAGATCATACATCATGGATATCCAGTTTGCCTTGATACACACTCAACAACTGAGGTAATAGGTGGAGATATCTGGCAACAAACCTCTCCAAGAAGTACTTCTCTGCAGGCAGCACCACATAAGCCAAACTCAAGTTTTCACATATCAATTCTTTCAACAACAATACCTTAACAACCTTACACCTTGGAACAATTCTCTTCTCCACACTGAAACACAAAACCCCAGGGCATGTTCTGGCGATCATTGTCGACGACCATCCCATCTTGTTCACCAGAAAATCCATTGCCTGCATTATTTTCTTCTCTGACAGAATCATACACTGGGGGCTCTTCCTGAAAGCAGTCACAACATCATTTTCAGACCAGCCCCATTTGCTCATGTAAATTTCGCGATTTCGGTTCCATATGGACTTGCTACTCTCACTACACAATGCTCTTAGTGCTGACAAAGAAGTAGATTTCTTCATATCAAATCCCATTTCCTTAACCTCATTTACAACTTCACGAAAATTTTCGTGTTTGTGCATCACAATTTGGGTGTTATGGGCTAGCAACAGAGAAATGCAAAACTGGGGCATTCCCAGTTCTCTCAAAAGCTCAATATTGGCCACCACATTCTTGGAGTGTTTATCCAAGAAAACCCATGACTTGCTCTTCAGAACAGGAACAACATTTTCATCAGAAATCAGACTCATGAGAAAATTGTAAGATGGTATAATCTGTTTCTCCAAGCTTCTTGACAAAATGAGTGGATTAAAAGCCATAACTCTGGCCAGGTCCTTCCTTGAAACTCCAACAGAGCTGAAAAACTCAAGCTTGGGCAAAAGGGTTTTCTCAGGATCGGCTACAAGGACTTCTGGGCGTGACCTGACAAGCTTTGAGATCTGGGTTTCGGAGAGTCCGTGGCTTCTCAAAAGGGCCAAAACAGAGTCGGCTTCTTTCAGGGTTTGCTGCAACTCCACCTTCTTGGATGCTGAAATTGCATCTTCTGGGGACAATCCACAAGAGTTTATGAGGTAGGTGAGTGCCAAGTTGTGTTGGTTTGCTGAGATTGCTGAGATTTCTGAGATAATGGGTCTACAAAGCAACCGGTTTTGAAGAAAAATGTATGAGGGTTTTACATCTCCAACAACAAATCTTTTGGCTCCGGAAAATGTGCAAGAACCGATTAAATAACCCAATCTGAGGGTCTTCATGTTGGATATGATGATCAATTTTTTCTAACCCATTGTATTGGAGTCTTCCTCTAAAACCCTAGAGGGGACCGTGTGATTTTCAAAAGGTAGAACGACACCGTCGCGTTTACTCATCCAGTAGAGTCGATGACTCGATGGTGGGTTCATCATGTGGGCTGTATACATGCGTTGGGGCTTGGACCATTTCCATGCAGGGCCGACCCTGTATTAAATACAAGACCCTTCTACCAAAGGTGATAATCCTAGTCTAACACTAGCTGGTTATTAAAATTAAATTCCTGTGAATAATTCATTTTTAAAATTAATTTATAATCAAGTTTCAGCTTCCATCTCAAATTGATGAGCCTTCAGGCTTCAGCCACTTCTTCTCCATCATAACAGCCAGCTAGTTCTTAAAAAATAATAGCCTTGCATATTGGTTTATAAGGTGTTGAGTTTTTCCACTTATTACCAATTGGTTTTGAATTGGATACTCCAATTTCTTTTATGATACCAAAGTTACTTTTAAAATTAGATTCATACTTTTGTCCTATTTCTCCTTCATGCTTTTGTCTATAATCTCTTCTTCTTTCAGGATTTCTTTGAATCCATCAAGTACTTGTTTTCAAATCAGCTACATAGTTATCTTGGTGGACATAGATAGTGTTTTTGAGGTTGCGTAAAAATTTTTTTACATTTTATTGACCTCACTTCCTAATGGAGTATTCGAGTATTGTTCAGCAATAACTCAATATCTGTTTTGAAGATTCTGAAATTGTTTCCTTGCCAAAAAAATGCTCATGTTGAAAGAATATCACGTTAGTTATAAAAGATCATGGAGCATCTTGGGTACTTCATTTGTGTTTTATTCCATTGTTGGGTTCAGTGGTTGCTGTTTTGCTCTCTTTTTGCTTACGTTTGTCTTCATCTTCAATGAAATGGATTACTGAATCAACATTTTTTTCTCTCTTTCTCCTCTCTTTTTTTTTAACTGTAGTCTTCTTTTTTTTGGAGGCTTATTTGTTTTTGAATTTTCTTTTCCATCACTCTGTTATCTTGATTGTTTTTCTTTTGTTTCTGTTCGGTGAACTTGTTTTTGTTCTTCTATTTTGTCTTTCTGTGGAGTTTTTTTGTGGAGGCTTGTGAGGGTCCTTGATCTCCTTTTGCTCTTCTATTTTGTCTCTGTGTACCAAGCTACTCAGATTTGTAAAATGCTTATCCTTCCTTTTCAATAAATATTTTGGAAGTCTTCTTCAGACTTTAAATGTTTAATTTCTGATTTGAGCTTGTCATTTCTTCGAATTTTCTTTTACCTTTACATGTAATAAGGCAATGACTACACCAATGACCATTTGATCTGTGATGGCACTCAAAATATCCTTTGTTGTGAGGAGGTCCCGAATTTAAATCTCAAAACGAATGAGCAAAACAACCAATTTATGTGCTACTCTATTACGAGGAGGAGGAAAAAGGCAACAGAAACAAAAAGAAAAGAAGACAGCAACACCTTGATTTCCTCCACACTAGAGAGACATCAAACCGAGTGAACTTTTTGGTTTAGTCTGTTGAATAAGGCTTCCACAGTCAGAGACGATAATCTATTGACTACAATCACTACATGAACAAGAAAGAAGAAACCAAAAAAACATCTACCCACCTTGTCCAGAGAAATGCAGAGAAAACACTTAAAAAGAGGAGATGGAATGCTTGAAGGAGAAGAATACAGAAAAATGTGAGAAATTGCAGAGACCAGACATACAATGAGGTTATGTTCTAGAATGATGATGGTGGAGTGCTGGAGCAAGTGGGGGAATTTGTCTTTGGCTGGTTTTTTCTTTTTTGGGTCATGAAACTACTTCATTCAAAGAACAAACAGAAAAGCTCAAGGTCGGGAGGTAGGCAAGGTTATAGTATGGAATTAAACGTTTTGGGAGACGATTATTTGCACTCATCTCTTATATGCATAAAAACTAACACCAGATAAGTATGGAATTGGACATTTCTTCACTTTTTTTTTTATGATAAATATTAAAAGATCATACATCTTGAATATCCAGTCTACCTTGATACACACTCGACAACTGAGGCACTTGGTGGAGATATTTGGTCACAAACCTCTCCAAGAAGAACTTCTCCGTTGTCATCATCACATAACCCAAACTCAACTCTTCATTTATCAATCCTTTCAACAACAAAACCTTAAAAACAGAACACCTTGGAACAATTCTCTTCTCCAAACTGAAACACAAAACCGCAGGGTTTGTCGTGGCGATCATTCTCGACGTCCATCCCATCTTGTTCACCAGAAAATCCATTGTCTGCATTATTTTCTTCTCCGACAGAATCATACACTGGGGGCTCTTCCTGAAAGCAATCACAACATCATCCTCAGACCAACCCCATTTGCTCTTGTAAATAACGCGATTTCGATTCCATATAGACTTGCTACTATCGCCACACAATGCTCTTAGTGCTGATACAAAAGTGGACTTCTTCACATCAAATCCCATTTGCTTAACTTCATTTACAGCTTCAATAAGCTTTTCATGTTTGCACATCACAACATGAATGTTATGAGCCAGTAACAGAGAAAGGCACGACCGGGGCATACCCATTTCTCTCAAAAGCTCAATATTGGGAACCACATTCTTGGAGGGGTTTTCCAAGAAAATCCAGGACTGGCGCTTCAAAACAGATACCATATTTTCCTCAGAAATTAGACTCCTGAGGAAATTGTAAGTGGGCATAATTTGTTTCTCCAAGCTTCTTGACAAAAGGTGTGGATTAAAAGCCAGAACTCTAGCAAGGTCCTCCCTTGAAACTCCAAGAGATCTGTAAAATTCAAGCTTGGGTAAAACGGTTTTCTCAGGATCGGCTGCAAGGATTTCTGGGCGTGACCTGACAAGCTTTGAGATCTGGGTTTCGGAGAGTCCATGGTTGCTCAAAAGGGCCAAAACAGAGTCGGCTCCCTTTCGGGTTTGCAAGTCTACCCTCTTGGATGCTGAAATTGCATTTTCCGGGGACAACCCACATGAGTTTATGAGGTAAGCGAGTGTGAAATTGTGATGGTTGGCTGAGATTGCTGAGGTTTTTGAGGAGATGGGTCTGTAAAGTAAGTGGTTTTGAAGATAAATGGGTGAGGGTTTTAGATCCCTAACAACAAATCTTTTGGTTCTGGAAGCAAAAGTGCTGCAAGAAACTATTGAATAACCCACTCTGAGACTGAGGGTGTTGAAGTTGTAGAGCAGTACCACCATGTTTGATGTTTCAAATGTCGATGATGATCAATTTCTTTTAATCCATCGTCTTCATCCACTGGGCATGACCAAAATCTAAAACCCTAGCGGGGTCTTGGGTCCGCCGTCCGTCTGATTTCCATAAGGGTGGTTTTCACTCGATGGACTGATGCTTTTGGCACCAGCCCAAAAAAAGACTGGTGCGTTTAGGAGTGGGCATCAACCCGCCCGCCCCACTTACCGCTCGAGCCGTCACCCGTTTAGTCTCCACCCGACTCACCCGATAGTCGACGGCTCGGATTTGAGTTCTTTTCTTCGCTGCCCATCACCACTTCTTTAACCGATTATGGAATATAGAGAATATGATTGATGTTTTCTACAAGAGTCAAGAGTTAGTAAAATTATTATCTATTTACATAATTACCTTATTCATCACTTTCCTCACTTATATAATTTAAAAAACATTGCTTCTATACTTTGGAGAGAAGATAAGTCCTTTTTTATGGATGAAATAGGGGTTATTAATATCATCCTAAGTATATATATAAATAATTTGCTTCAATTTTAAGAGGTTGGTATGCATATAAACTCACTCTCACTATCTTTAATTTCCACTATACTTAAATGGCCCACCCGCCATCGACTCACTCCCCGATTAACTTGCAACCGCCCCGCCCATTGACTATGCGGGTGGCGACAGGTTAAGCTCTCACTCGACCCAACCCCCCCATCACCCACCCCTAGATGCGTTTGGTGCTGTGAGCTGATGGGTCAAACGATGACGTTTCTTCTAGGGATAAATTTCTAAATAGACTATATACTTAGGGTTTAATTCTATTTTTTAGGATTGTATTGATAAAAGACATTAATTTATATTTTGTATTAAAGAAAGACAATCCTCATTTCTGTTACCAACTCCATCAAAATTGAGGATAAAGTTGTCATTTCATATTAAAATATTTTTTAATTAAACTCTAGTAAAATTAAAAACTAAAAAAATTATAATTTAAAAATTTAAAAACTAAAAAAATTATATTAAAAATTATTTCGTCACTCATTTATCTACATCTTTAACTTTGTGCAAATATCCCAAGATGTGCCTACTTTGGATTCCATTACTCTCTGGACTATAAATTCTGAAAAACAAATTAGATGACCAAAGTGGGACAAAGAAAAGGTGCTCATTGAGTGTAATGTTACACTAATCATTAGTGTTGTATACAAAAAAATATGACCCAGTACGTTGGGTTGGTACTTTCCATATATGTTGATCGTGGTAATTGATATATATCAACTCCTCTATGATATACTTGAATATATTTGAATCACATATTTGTATGCTTGTCCTCATTTCAAACAAACTTGTAAGTGAAGTCTCATGTAAAATTTATATTAAGAACCACATGGGTTTTATTATAGTTGAGTATGAGATATTACACCAATCTTTTTGGGTTATGGTTAGCACTAGCCTTATACTATATATTTTCACAAAGTTTATGTAATGCTCTAAAGAATCATAAAACTTTTCATTTGTTGATTACACTTGGTCATTTATTATAGGGAATTTTAAAAACTATTTTCATGTCTTGATATTTTGACTTCAGTACTGTGCCAATCTCTGTGGGACTGGGATCCCAACATTATTGTCTTATGTGGGAACTTATCACTTTTTCTATTAGTTGTTTATTTAAACTTCTTGTATATAATTTGTGCATGAAATGAGAAACAGAGCACATTTTAATTTCTCTAATTTTAGTGTCATTGCTAATTTTAATGCATCCATCTTTAGTTCTCATCTTGGTAATCATTAAACAAGTTGCTCAAAACACATTCATTTTAATTCTGCTAAAGGCCCATGGTAGTGCTCTAATTAGAGTGAAATTTTTGCTTTAGATGAGTTTTCATAAACATTCAGAAACTTTCTCAAACATACATTACGTCAACTGAAATGCATCAGCATGGTAAAAACTTTGGACAATCCATAAATACAGGCCTCATGCAACATTTCGAAAGTCTAGACCGTGAGAAACTTAGAATACCATCATCCTAAATTCAAACTGGCAGAATTACCATTTGATTAGCTCCACTAATGAAAATGGTAACAAACAAAGATCAAAAATCAATTATGATCACAGTTCTTACCAATCAGATGAAAATCCCAGTACTTTTAATCAAATGGTGGTAAGCAGCAAGACAGTGGCTGTATGAAAACCTATTGGAGCATTGTTTCTGATTGCTGGTTGGCATGAAACACAAAACCAAATTGGGATAACAAGGAATCTTTGTGAGTCTCTGATAAAACAACTGCAGTTTCTGAGACGTCTCTCTTCATTTCTAGAATCTTAGACTGTACATGTTCTTTGTACTTTGAGACAGAGTCAATTACTGCAATGAGTTCACAAGCACACTTCTGAATTTCTTCTTCACTTTTTTTGATTGCATCCTGCAATTTCAATTTGGAGGTCTACAAGAAAAATGAAACTGATTAGGGCATGTTTAAAACTTTACAAATTTCTCATTAACTAAGGATATGCATATAGCATAAAAATGAAATAAACAGCATCTTCTAAGGAATATTTCTGCCTTTCAGAAATAGACTACTTTCCTAAATTGTCATCTCCTTTGACTGTTTTAACCCAGCAAAGACAAACACCTTAAGGTTAATCATTCAAGAAACGAGTAGCAAAGAAAGCCTTACCTTCATAATCTCGTCTACTTCTCTTTCGACAATATCCAAGTTATGGGCCTCCATTTGGACATCCTCCTTCATAATTTTAGCTTCTGCTGCACATCTATAAATGTAGTCCTGTGTCTCTTTCTTCAACAAATTCAGTTGAGCTTCCACCTAATGATAAATTATATATGAGACAAATATGAAATTAACATACAATCCTTGCAAAATAATATTTATTTCTAAACCACAGTGAAAAGTAGATAATCAATTAGATAAACTGAGTTCCTGTAACATCACAAGTTTCAAGAGTCAACTCCAAACAAATCACAAGATGCTTCAACAAGAATGGTAGTTTTCAACAGTCTTCATAGGACCAATATTTGGAAATGGAGCCCTTTCCATTAGGAGGTAAATACCAACTTCCAGAAACCATTCAATAACAAACATAAATGGAGTGCTTTTAAATTATATTTGCACAGAAGTTTCTGATTGATGTCAACATATGTTTAAAATCCAGTGGCATGAGAGTGCCAATAACTATACAAATGTGTCTTATTTTCTTATATAATGTTGTTTTAATGCTGATTTGTGTCTCAATTGAAAATGACCATGACATCAACCATTGTATTTCTACTTGGTAAGTCATACAACAGTGATCAGAGTACAGTATGTTCAACTTGGTAGCAACAAATCCTGCAAACATTTGTCCATCAAATGATTCTCATTTTCTACTGCCAACATTTCCTGCAACCTGTTATAGTTGCTGCAACTCATAACCTTTAAACCCAAAATTCAGATGAACACACATTCACATTACGAAAGATGTCAAAGCATAGCAAGCATGAGATCAATATACCGTAAAGCACTACACATGATCAATGTGATATCACTCATGAAAATCCTAAGAGTCACTTTCTGGAAGAATGGAAAGCACCTCAATGCGGAAGGCAAAGAGTTATAAGATAAGATTTAGCATTTGAAAGCTGCATATTAGTTGTTGCATTGTCCTGAGGTCTTACTACCTTTTTTTCACAGGAGAACCGTGGAAAAATAATTAAATTTTGGGAAATCTTTCTTCAAAAATAGATCTCCACTGGAAATTAACATCCTAGAACTACTTCAGGATTAATTTCGGCAGTGTAGAATGTATTGTAAGCAAATAAAAAGGTTCATGGAGAGTAATACAAACAGGGATTAGCCTCTGAAGGCTGCATACAATTTGTTGCACTGTATTTGTCCTAAGGTTTTAATTTATGTTTTATTTTGTCACAACAGAAGCAGGGAAATGTTTTTAGGAATTCCAGTTGCTTATCTTAAACTTCAGGACACACACACACATGGGAAACTATACATACGCACATGCAGACGTACACATGGGAACTAGCATCTGGGAATTATTTCTGGATTGATTTTATCGAGCAGTTGAGAAGTTTTTCCTAAAAACAAATAAAGGGTCCATCATCAAACAGCAGTGTTGTTACTACAATGGTTTTGTGACAACAATAGTCAGGAAAGGAAAGGTTACTTCTAAATATTTTTATTGTAGCAGGCACCCATAATGTAGTTTTGTATCAAACCATGTAAATAACCTACCAAGAAAATGGTAATGCCATACACTAATAAGAAAACTTGTTCCTTTCCTATGCATGAACCAATAGTCTATCCAAAGGTTTAGTGCTGATTCACTTACTTCGTCGATATGAGATTGAAGTGTTGCTATATGATTTCTCCTTCCCTCAATCATAGTAGAAAGCTCACTTGACTGTTCCTGAAGGGAAATCAACTCATCGAGTTTTGCCACAGAACTTTTCTTTATATCATCCAAGTAGGAGTCAAGTGCAGGCTTTAATGTTGATTTGTAGTCAATCCCCATCACCTCAGCTGGTGTAGCTCCGTTAGCATTCAATGCATACTGAAAGCCATTACCGAGTTTCAACCTAGACCATCATGGAGAGACCAATTACATCAGAAAGATTAATAAATTCATCAAAATTGGTGGAACTGTCAATTGTCACTGGCCAGCAAGCAAATAAGGCAAATATGAATCATTTAACAAACTAGTCAAACAAACTTAGAATATGCCATTATAAGTTCATTTTTACTAGGAATATAGTTAGAATTCAAGAAATACAAATAAACCAAAAAATTGAAAAGTACTTATCTCAATTCTCAACTGAAAGCCCTTATAAATAAATAGCTACAACATGGGGAAATCCATCAAAATGCAACCATGGTAACCTTCGATGTTAACACTATGTAAAAAAGTATTTGAAAGGTATGGAAGGAACCAAAGATTTCTTTAGATCGAAAAGAGTAAGCAAACAACTTCAAAGCACTGCCCAAGGTAAAGAGTTTGATGGCTTCATGAACAATTATATCAACTTGTCATTCTCATGCTTTCCGAAAGTTAACGATATGCAACTCAAAAAATCACAAAACAAAACATTATGTCAACTTAAAAATACATGATAAGGAGAACAAACCTCCTCAGAGCCTGGTTAGATTCCATGGCCAAAGCCTCAAGCTCCTTAAACTTATGGCCGAGCCTTGCATCAAGATCCCAAGCATTCCCCTCCCACTTATTCCTTTCCATCTCAGCTTCACCAATATCCCTCTCCACAGCCTGCAATTCCCTCTTCATTCTCTCCATATCCCTCGCATTGAAAGTCTGCAATTCCACCCTCTTCTTCAACTCCTCATTCTCCTCGCAAATCCTCTTATTGTCCACCACTTTGGCCTCTAATTCCTTCTCTTTCCCCTCCAAAACTGCCTCCAATTTTGTTACATTCTTCAGAAGATTCCCTATCATCTCATTGAACTTGTTCACATCCTCTTCCAACAGACTCTTCTCCTTCTCTAAAGCCTCCTTCTTCGAGGGCTCCGACCTCATCGCCTCCACCTTTGCCTCGAGCTCCGCCGCGTTTTGCTTCAAAACGCTCACGCTCTCGTCCGCGTTCTCCTTCTCCCTCTCCAACTTGTCCAAGAAGTCACGGTCCAAGGCCTCCATGGAGTCGTCGTCGCCGCGTATGTAATGCAAGTAACTCTGCAGCGCGTACTCGGACATGGCGTTGTTCTCGACAAACTGGCGCGAATTGGACTCGATATGGTCGTTGTAGAGCACAATCTGGAAGAGCCAGTGGATGACAGCGAGCATAATGGGCCACTGGTGGGAGTTGACGGTGGGGTTTCGAAGCATGGACTTGTTGGGCTTGAAAGGGCATTTTAGGGATTTCAAGAGGAGGGGGAGGTCGTCCTCCAGCTTCGGCGAGGAGTAGTCGAGGCGGACGAGAAGGAATTTTAGGGTTTCGGTGATTTCCTTGGCGGGGGGGATGGGAAATTTGAGAGAAACCTGGAGAGAGTGTGAGGACAAATAGGCATTGATAGCGGAGAGCGTGGATTGTTGGAAGGAGCGGTCTTTGTAGAGGTCCAGGGTCGCGGTGGGCCCACCCATGCCCACCGACGACGGCCGGCTGCTGCTTGCGAAGCTCGCATCAGAATCGCGCCCACCGCCGAATTGACGGAAGTGGTCGAGTGGCGTCGGTGGCGGCCGTGGGTTGAACGATTCCTTTGGTCGCCGACGGCTTGTGCCTCTCATTGTGTTCTCTCTCTCTCTCTTTTTGGTTTCAACTTCCAAACGAGTTTGTACTCGGACTTGGATGACCACTCGGTCGTCGCGATCAGACCGAAGAGGAGAGTGACAGAGTCTCAGACTGAGAGAGAGTCGCGGCTTCTACAACAACGATCCCCAATACAGATTTTGGGTATCAAAGTCCAATTTCAAATTTTGGCTCTCACCATCTTAGGCTATCATAGTGGTGAAGTAGTGAGTGCGAGTGTGAGAGTGGAGTTTGAAAGGTGATTTTATGGCTTAAAAATTAAGTTGGCCAAATTACATTTTTAGTTTCGTACTTTAACAAAATTTTCACTTTCTTTCTTTTTTTCAATTTTAAAAATTTTAGTCCGTATTTTTATTATATTTGTGATTTGGTCTAAATTATTAATTATATTTAAATTATTAGTGAAATACGATAATACATTAATATTTTAAATATTTTAAATAATGCATGAGTACAACTTATTAATTTGGTGATCTAGTCCAATCACATTTGAACATATATCTTTTTTTCTTAATTATTTATAGTTTTTATTTTCTTCCTTTCTTAATTATATTTTTTTGTCATGTTATATTATGTCTGAAAAATTAACAAAGTTAATACTTTGCACTTAATTACAAATGTGATAAAATACGAGATTGAAATTTTTAAAATTGAAAAAATGGACCAAAGTCAAATCTTTGTTAAAGTATGGGAACTAAAAATCTAATTTGGCCAAATAATTTTGGTAACCCACTGATAAAACTATGTACTGAAACTCCAATGGTGCTCAAAGTAATAACCGAAAGTAATAGAGGGTTATACTTAATTAAGTGACCAAAAAAAATTAAGCTTAATTAAATTAAGTATAAATTATATTTAAGTTATCATTTATAACTCAAATATTTATAAGTGCTCAATCAAATCCAATAAAGTTTAATAAAATATAATAAAAGCCATCTATACCGAAAATCTAGAAATCGGAAATTAGAATCATTCTTAAATATTTAATTGCAATATCAGAAAAATTATGATAAGTTAATAATAAAAACGATAAAACAAAAACCCAATAGCAACGTGATAATCGTGATAAACCAAAATAAGTAATTAAACCAATCAAGAAGTAATTAATAGAATTAGTTAGTTTGCCTATTGAAATAATGAAGCCTCCAGATTTATTGGCTTAGATTTTCATCGGCTTATATGAAACATACAACTTTTGCTATAATTAAAGAATGAGTAAATAGTTAGTTTAGTTCTCAGACTATTACACTTATACCAGTTGGTTCCAGACTTCTAATTTAAAAAATTAAGGACTTTGTCTTTTTCAATTTTGCTAATTAAGGACTTTTTCGTTAATTTATACATTTTTCATCCAAATTTAACAAGAAATGAAGGAGAAAAAATGATACATGAGGAAAAAATGGTAAGGTCT
>QANT01007512.1:0-29075 GCA_003254885.1 Purshia tridentata
CACGGTAACTGATTCTCGCTTGGTCCTTTATAATTCAAGTTTACACAACGCCTCGCTGTCACTCTTTGAAACCCCCTAGCTTTAAATCACTTTCACAAAATCCACTGAAAACTCTATGTAAAAATCCGCGTTTGAAATCCATTTTGAAAACTCTTAGAAATCAATAAATCTGATCAAAGTCCCAAATTATAAAGCAAGAACTGTAATTTAATAATCAAAACAATTTGTAAAATGACAAGATAAGGAAACTGTCACCCAATCCAAATCCAGCTAACCTGCCGTACATGTGCAGGGCCCACAGCCTGCCGTACGCAAGCAGGGCCAATAATCCTGCCGTACATGTGCAGAGCCAGAGTCTGTCATACACATGCAGGGCCAACAAACTGGCATACGTGCACGTAGGGTCACGCCCAAAGGGCAAGGCATCTCGACACACGGCCCAAAGCCTATGTGTGTGCCGTGATGGGTCCCAAAGACCTTATGCAATCTGAGAAGCTGAACAAGTACCAATTGGGTGCTTTGAAAACAGTACCAATCCGAAAAAGAATATTTTCATTTCAAATCACCAAAAACCAGGTTCAAAACCTTTTTGATATAACAAGAAAATTACCCAAAACTCGAACTTAACATTTAAATCTTTTCTTAAAGAACCAAACGTTACCAAAAACTGATAAGTAAAATCAAACCTTTAACTTTAACCAAGAATAAACTAAGTTCACAAAATCAGTTCCCAAAACCAAAATCCATACTAGCTCATGGCACAAATCACCTAAAAAAAAGCAATAACCTTAAACCCTCGGAAATTCCCAATCCTAATCAAAAGTCTCCACCTGGACTCATTAATCCTCAACAAACCACTGATCCTTACTTAGTCCTGAATTTCCCAAAATAACCTGGTAAATTCCAATCCTAATTGGTACCCAACTATTTCGCAACCAGCAGACATGCACACACAAAGCAAACAAGACCAACTGAACAAAAAAATAACTAAACTTAGGTTCACTCACAGTGTTCCGCACGAAAAGATCGAACCGCCCTTCGTGGCTCCTTTGCTCGAATTCCAAAATCTGGCAGCACAACGGCATTGGTGACAGGACCCACTCCAAATTCCACCCTGGAACTCGGAGTGATCTTGCGGAAATCCAATATCAAGGAAAATCCTACCAAAAATTCGGTAGAACCTCCCTTGAAATTGGGCTAACCCTTTCTCCACGAAGACCTGCAAAAACACTTCTAAGCACCACAGCTCCTCTACCACAACCAAAGGGTCTCCGACCCAAATTTCAAAACCAATAAATTAAGTATTTAAAGGATTATCAAGGCTGGCTACAAATTCACTAAGAAACTAGGTTTACAAGGATAGCTAAGTGCCTACAAAATTCACAAGCTCGCTAGATTTCCTCGACGTATTTGGCACAATTGCTCCACCGCTACAACATGGGGGATATTAAAATAATAACAAAGGATAAAACTAATGAGATAACTCAGTGAGTGGACATAAATCAAAATAAGTATTAATAAACCTTTACTTTCAAGTTTCCTTAAAATTTCACAAACTTTTTTTGAAATCCCCCAGTTTTAAAATATTTCGTAAAAATCCATTGGTGACTTTATGTAAATCAATATCTTTAAAATCCACTTTAAGGTTTTTTGGGAAAATAAATAAAACAAAGTGGATTTTAACGAAATATTTTAAAACTGGGGGATTTCAAAGAAAGTTTGTGAAATTTTAAGGAAACTTGAAAGTAAAGGTTTATTAATACTTATTTTGATTTATGTCCACTCACTGAGTTATCTCATTAGCTTTATCCTTTGTTATTATTTTAATTTCCTCCAGGTTGTAGCAGTGGAGTGGTCGTGCCAAAGACGTCGAGGAAATCTAGCGAGCTTGTGAATTTTGTAGGCGCTTACCTATCCTTGTAAACCTAGTTTCTTAGTGAATTTGTAGCCAGCCCTGATAATCCTTTAAATACTTAATTTATTGGTTTTGAAATTTGGGTTGGAGACCCTTTGGTTGTGGTAGAGGAGCTGTGGTGCTTAGAAGTGTTTTTGCAGGTCTTCGTGGAGAAAGGGTTAGCCCAATTTCAGGGGAGGTTCTGCCGAATTTTCGGTAGGATTTTCCTTGATATTGGATTTCCGCAGGATCACTCTGAGTTACAGGGTGGAATTTGGAGTGGGTCCTGTCAATCGGAAATACAATTCTTGAGCCAAACGTACCTGTTAAGACCAGACAGTCAACCAAAATCACACAACCATACAAAAAAAAGCTGTTCAACGGTCATCACGGGCAGCTGCCACCATACACGATAGCTGCCCATCCCCGAAAAACACACTAAAGGTTCAAGGAACTCACCCAAAACCTCACCGGTGGTCCTACTAGGCTTTGGGGAGACTGAACAGCACGAGAGGACACCAAACACGACCACCATGCACGACAAAGCCGTGGTGGCCGTGGCTGCCCAACCTAGGTAAAACACAAACACCACTTAAAGCTCAAACCAACCACACAGACTTCAAGAGGACGTCGAGGGGATCGAAAACCATACCTTACTCGACGGAAAAGGTGGCTGGAAACGTCAGAAATTCGTCGGAGAAGCCGCGGCCTTCACACCTTCGATCCGCCGTCTACAACGCTCTGACGGACAATCGGAGGACACCACCGTGACGGGCTCGACGAGACAAAGAAGTCTGAGCTGGTGGGAGGTCGTGTCGTCACCAGAAAGAGGAGATCGTCGGCGGTGACACCGACTGTGCGCGAGCCAGCCTTCTATTTCTGGGCGTTTCTGGGCTGAACGACGGCCAAGGGGAGGAAAAGGAGGAGGAGGCGAGCGCAGTGGACCAAAGCCCGAGTCCAGCCGCCGCCGGATGAGCCCCCACGCGCCGGTGACAGTGGCGGCTGGGAGAGAACTCGTGAGAGAGAGACTACAGGAAGGGGAGGAGAGAGAAAGTGAGGGAGAATCTGGGTTTCTGTGCCTTTTAAAATCCAACTTTTCTAAAATTACAAATTTGCCCCTCTCTTCACACGTCCGTAACTTCCAAACCGTAGCTCCGTTTGACGCATGCTTCGTGTCTACGAACTCGTGAGGACGATACCTTTCTAATGAACCCAAAGTCAAAACCAAAACTTTGCCCGAACAAAAAGTCAACTTTTGCCCCCAACTTTAAAAGTCAAACTTTAAAATTCGAAAAAGCTCCAACACATTTTACTTCTCCGGTAAAAATCCCGAAAACCTTTAAAAGCTTTTCAAAACCACTTTGGAAGGTACGGGGTGTTACAGATGTCCCTCCACATTTCCAATTTCTAATTGCAAAGACTACCCCCAACAAAGAGCAGATTCATAAGTCAACTAATTACAAAAGAATATTTCATTCTTCCAAGACTGTGAGATATTTGTCACAAATGTAATTGATATAAATATAAAATAAAATTATGATTTTGTTTTGCAGAAATGACTGTGGGATATTTGTCTTATTCTTCACAAAGACTCTTGCAAGAGGGAAACAACTGCCAAAAAGATTCAACAAGCCAGACGTGTATCACTTGCGTGCTCGAATTGTTGAAAGGCTCATAGACCACAACTCATTTTGGCTAAATAATGTCACCAGAGATGAAGAATATGCTGCAGCCCTTCATGAAGCTCTTAATGAATGAATATGCTGCAATCCTTCATAAAGCTCTTAAAACAACAATAGTTTAACATTTGATTTTTGCACAGTTTCTCTTTGTCTTTATTTTACTTGAATATACACAATTTCATGTCTAGTACTTCCTAATTTTTACTTTTGACAAGTTAGTAAAAATGTAATTACAGTGACATTTAATTGATAATTCTATTCATTTGTCAAACACTTTCAAATATTAAATTTAACATACTCAAATCCCAATTATTTTTAGACATTTTATACATACCATGCAACATACAAAAGGTACAAATTGAAACTGAAACTGAAACTGAGTTGGAACTGAAACTATATAAAAAATTTATAATTTCTCGGAGATTATCGTTGCACTTAGAAAAAGATATGTTTTAAAAACCACAATTCATCAACTAATTGACCATAATTACTAAAGTAAATGACATTTCATTCATAAAATTGAGCTGGAACTGAAACTATATCAAAAGACACTTAAACCTCTAAACCAAATCTAACTTTCAAATCAATGAACTAAATAAAATGTGTACTAACATAGCAAATCTACAACCAAAGTTCTAACTAATGAATTAATTTTGTAGCTCCAACTTTATTCCAAAGAACGATCACATATAGATATAGCAGCAGAACATGTCTTCTGATTATGTCGTCCTATAGCACCACAACGTTTACGCTTCATTGTCTGCCTTGGAACTTCACTTGCAGACTTATATCTATTGGTCTTTTGTCTCCCAGTTTGCCTTTTAGTCCAAGGAGGTAGAATAGGCTGTTGTGGAAATCCATCAGGCTTCTCAACAGTAGATACTGGACAGACAAAACCCTGATATGCAGCTCGATAATAACTAGTCTTCCAAAAGTCCTCAACAAATTCATAAATTGAATCACCACAACTCTGAATAGCCCTCACAGCATGAATACATGGAAAGCTTTTCAATTGCCACTGTCGACAAGAACAAAATCGATTTGCAACGTCTACAACAAATGAGTAATCAGCACTAACTTCAAAAATAGAAGGACTAGAACAAGAAACCTTCCAATCCCTTCCTTTCTTCAGTTCAAAATTCACTGCATCCTCAATTTTAGGGCACAAAATAGTATGCCACCTAGATGAAGCATCCCTCTTATCAGACATCATCTCCATAATTTTGTGTCTCATTCCATCAACCAAACCACAAATAGGCAGCAACCTAATGCTCTTAATCATATTGTTTAAAGACTCAGAAAGAGAATTACCATATCTTCTCCCTAGAAAAAAAGCATTAGCAAAATGCTCTTTGGGAAGTTCATTCAAAAAATCATGAACCTCATCATAACCCTCAATTAACAACTTTGCAAGCTTCAACTCATACACAGCAGCAGTAGGAGCATATTCAAGCTTAGTAAACAAATGAACGACTTTATCCCTAAAGAGTTTACCAACATCCCAGGATACCTTCCATGAAGATTGTTCTTCAAGTGATACAAACAATAGGCATGAGGAGAATCAGGAAAAACTTTAGGCAAACCTTCAAGAAGTCCTTTGTGACGATTTGACATGAATGTCACTATCCTACCCTATTCTTCTAGAATGCAACAAATATTTTGTATAAACCAAGTCCAGTTAGCCTCATTCTCAGAATCAACAATAGCAAATGCAAATATGAAAATCTCTACAAAACAAAAAAGGAATCAAAAGACATTAGAAACTTACAAAAAACTGAAACTGAAACTGCAAACATGACAGTGCAATTACCTTGATTTCCATTCTTTGCAGAAGCTGTAATCATTTGCCCCTTGTACTTATTCTTTATAAAGGTTGCATCAACAAACAGCATAGGTCGGATGAAACAAAAACCATCAATGCAAGCCTTAAAACAAACAAACAGACGCTCAAAATGATGAGTCTCTATATGGCATTCTAGTTCAATAACAGAACCTTGATTAGCTACTTTCAAAGCATCAACATACTAGCCCAAATTATTATATGAAGCACCTTCGTCACCAAGTGCATCACGCTACGCAAAATCCTTACCATGCCATGCCGTATGATACGAGATGTCAAAACCATAATTCTCTTTAAAATCCTTGACAATATCAATTGGTCTAATAGATGGATTGGACCGAACTTTGTCCTTTAACAAACTAGAGACTACACGACCTCCTAGAAGCTTATTTTTTGCTCTCGAACCAAGCCACTACACTTATGAACATTATTTAACTTCCTTATATAAAAGAAATTATTAACACCACATTTAGATGCAATAATAAACCACTCAAAATCCTCTGATGCCTTCTTAAAACAATGTGCAGATACCCTATTCTTATCATTTCTCGCATAAACAAACCTGAAACCACTCTCCACAACATACTTGACCAACTTATCACGAAAATCTGGAGGACCTCCTTCAAACTTTTGACCAACTAATGAATGTAGCTCTCCCAATCACTAGAAACATACCTCTGAACTTCACCACACCCAAACTTACCCAAAAACTCACTTTCATCAAAACTAGAATCCACAACCATACTCATATAAGACCCAGATGAAAAGTCAGCAATAGATGAAGATGCACATAGCACCAAATCAATTTTATCTTCTACTAAAATGTTTACAATAGTAGTATTCATGAGACCAAAAACAGTCAACATGATACGCAAATCAACATCTGTCTCCAACTTGATTCTCTTATCATCACAAAATGAATAATGTACTGAAAACTATCCGATTTCAAATTCTTAAACCTCCCACATAACTCAAAACACAAACCAATAAGGGAAGTTGTTTCAAGTAAACCAAGCATCACACCCTCCTCACCATAGATGCATCTAGCAAACTTCATAAATTCCATAACTATAAACACAACAAAAAAAAAAAGTCACTGAAATGCATGCAAGGACAGTTAAAAAATAAAAAATAATAGACCAAATCTAAGTAAATTTGAAATCGAAAAAAAATAAAATTATATACGAAACTTAAAAAAAACACACAACATATAAAAAACTATGAAAATCAATTAGAGAAATAGATTTGAATTGCATACGTAATTTACTCAAAAACAAAGAATCAGTTGAAAACAAAAATAGATGCAATAAAACACTATAACACTAAAAATTGAGCAACAAACAAAGGCCGATCTCCAAAAAACAAAAATCAAATTCAAATCCAAACATACCTAATGTCAGAAAACTAAAACATTGAAGAAGATAATCTGCAAATTGGAAAAGATTGCAGATCGCAAACAAAATTCGAGAGCAAACCGAATTCGATCAAAGATAAATTGGCGAAAGCGACGAAGAGAATTTTTAGAGGAGAAACTGTGAAGAATATAAACACAGACAGCAAGGAAACGAAAATAACAAAAAAAAACTAAACAATTAAAGGAGGCTAAAATATGACCTGACAGTATAACACTTGTCAGCCTAATAAAATTAGTTACCTTATTATTAAAATTCTAACCTTATTATTAATGTTGAAGTATAGGTGCATTAGAGAGTAAATAAGATGCATTTTAAGCATCCTACACTAATTAAGTATACATATTAAGCCTTGTGTTTTAGCATTTTTAGTAATTTAATTGCTATTTTTATTATTTAGTCTAGTATTTAGTTTCAATTAGTTTTTACATTAAATCATAGTTTTTAATAGAGATAATTACCAATAACCCCAATCTGGGACACTAAAGTCTACTTTTTTATTAGGTTTCCCAAGGGATCCACTGCCTTTTTTTATAGCCTTATTTTTAATTTTGCCCGTCCACATTTTCTTTTCGTCTCTTTCTCTCTGTCTCCCTCCATCTCCATCTTTCTCTCTCGTCATCTCCCTTCTTCTTCTTCTCTGATCTCTCTCTTTCTCTCCCTCTCTCTGTCTCCTCCTCTTCTACTCTTCTGCTTCCTCTGTGCCCTCCTCCCCTTCTTCGCCTTCCTCCTCCTCTCCTCCTTTCTTCCCCTTCTTTCCTGATGCAAGCCTTGGGAATGAGTGTTGGTATCCCCAGCAACAACGGAAGAGGAGGAGTGAGTGGATGAGCTCAGATTGGCGCGTTGTGGTGGACCGGTCATTGAGCACGGTATCCAGGTATCCCTCTATCTCTCTCTCTTGATCTGCAATTCGATTTTGCCTTGTTTGATTTCAGTCATATTTGTATCCAAGTTGTGATTTTTAGAAGGTTAGGTTCGATCAATGGAGAAACTAGATGGAGGACCACTAAAATAGGTACGTACCTACTGATTGTGTTGCAATTAGGTTCAATAGCAACATATTTTTGGGTATTTTAGGGCTGACATTGGTTTTGGATTTTGTATCATTTGGTTTGAATTTACTGATATGGGTTTTGGATTTTGAACGTTGATAAGCTCTGCTACACAAAATGCTTTTAAAGTTGCTCAAAAGTTTAAAATCATCAATAACAAAGTCACAAGATAATGTTATATTCACTCACACTATTCTTAAATATTAAAGACAAAAAGTCCAAAGCAGCTAGCTACTATGTTACGACCCGTCCGTAGTTTTCCTTGTTGGATCGCCATTTAAAGTCATTGGGGTTAATTTACCAATTTGCCCTCACTTAAGGAAGATTTGGTTTTGCAAGAGACGTATATTTTTAAAAGGGTGTTTTGATCCAAATTTTTATATGGTTGTGTAGAGCTCAACCTCATGAGCGCGTAGGAAGAAACGGCTCGTAATTTGGAGCTACGATTTAGGAGTTATGTGTGTTTAAAGTTTGAGGGGGAAAATATAAATAGGAAAAATAATTTCATTTTCAAAAAAAAAAAAATCAAAAATACACGTGAACAGTGTCTGGCGATCAAAATCACCGTTGCACCTTCCAGCCCCACATGGAGGTGCATGCAGCATCTGCTAGACATCAGAGTGGTTTTGTTCATCTCTTCGTTCTCTTTCCATCCGTATCCAAATCATCCTGATCGGACTACTGTAGACGACGAATCGAGCCTTAGAAGTTTCGGCTACTGTGAGTTTCAAATCCAAATTCCCACTTCGTCCGACCTCGGTTTGGTTCGATTCTTACCTTTCTGAAATCCTCACATTCCAAGCTTTCCAATCTTATGTGATTTGCAATTTTTCATGTAGGTTTGAATTTTTAGATTGGGGTCAAAAATTTCATACCGAAATTGGGGTTTTCCGGCCACTTCCGGCCACTTTTTGGACTCGGCCCAGTTGACAAAATTGTTCCTCTAGTCGAGTCCGTCGTTTTAGCATAGTCAATTTTATTTTCTGGGTTGGTCAACAGAAAAGTCAACTTTCCCGTGGCTGCCGCCGTTGACCGCCGTCAGCGCCGCCACGTGCGACGATGCCAGACCGGCTAGTGACAAAAAATGTTCTTTTTCTTATTTTAAGGCTTTTGGGAACCAATCTGGACCTTATGTGTTTGTACAAGACGATCGGGAGTGTTTTCGAGTGACTTTTTGAGTTTTGGCTGTTGGTTGGGTGATCAGCGAGGCTTACGTTTTACTCGCCAAGTTTGTGAGTGGATTTTTGGTTTCAAAGTTTGTTTTTCAAATGTTTTAAAATTGTTTTGGATTTGTTGAAGTATCTATTGAAATTGGTTTGATTTAATAATTCTTTTATTCGCAATGTTTATCTTGTGGTATTTTGAGATTATATATGTAATATGTTTATGAGAATATTGGTTTATGGTTTTAAACCACTAGACAGTACCCAGGGGTAAATGGCTAGTTATAGGTCTTTGGGACCCATCGGTTCACACATATAGGCTTTGGGTCGTGTGTCCTGATGCACTATCTACGCGCGTGTTGATAAAGTTGGGAATTTATGTGAACCATTGTGTGTTCGTGTATTGATAAAGGTTAGCTATATCTATGTACGCGTATTTGGATCACGTGTATGTATTGATAGAGAGTTTGTGGTACTACAGTGTGGGTTTTAAGTATTTTGATCTACTGAGAAATGTCTTATACCGTTACTACTTATATTTAATGTTTTAACTTTTATAAATGTTTGAAACCGTATATGCATATCTAGTTTTTCTGAATTTATACACAGCATAATTATGAAGGTTTTGGATTTATGATGGGTGGGACCCGGGATTTGTGGTTCAATATTATGATTTTATGAATTGGTTTTAAAACTGGGGAATTCGAAAGACAAGTTTTATGTTAATATATTTATGTTGAAAAAGGAAGTGTTTAAATTATTTTTTTGTCCACTCACTGAGTTTTATCTCATAGTTTTGTGTTTTAAATGTTCTCCCCTAGGTGACAAGGATCCCGTTCGTGCCACTTAAGCGTCGAGCCACTTCTTTGTCTTCTGACATCCGAGACTATGTAGGCATAGTCTCACTTATTTATTTCAATTATTTATTTCTTTTGAATAATGTAATTCCTTTATATATGCTCTGAGATCACTTTGAGGTGACCTTTTGGGTTGGATTGTCGATTTGACTATTATTTTTGTTAAGAGATTATTTGTTGGGATTCTCTAGTTTTTGTTGAGTTTTAACAGGGCATATCTCATTTTTGGGTAAGGCTTTTCACAAAGGAGATGCTGCAGAATTTTCGATAGGATCGGGGCCCATGTCATGAGACATGTCACTTCCACAGGGTCGTCTCAGGGTAAACTTCGGGGCGGTCCTGTCAAGCTATCATTTTCTAGTGGTGCATGCCTTGCCTATATAGCTAGTGGATCAATTTGTACCTGTCTATTGTTAATGATTTTAGGGCTGCCATTGTTGTAGACATGAACTCTGATGGACTGAATTAACTCCATTTTCTTGTGGGACTGATCCATCTATTTCAAGTGCCATGAGAAGACCTGCACCCACTTTTATTGCTGTGGGTTTTGGCTCACAACAACATGGCTTTGATGGCTCAAATGCCACTTGATTTGCAAATCAACCTGAAAGCAAATCTTGTAATATATTAAAGAGCTCATACTGCATGCACAAGTGTCACTCTGGGTTTTCAATGCTTCATGTACGTGGGACATCTTTGGACTTCTAGTCTAATGTCCTTTGGAGCAAATTTCCAAGACAACTTGACTTCCTATAAGCCTTTGTGGACTCCACGCCTTATGCCAATGAGCTTGTACAAACTTTATACCCATTATCTGCCAACTGGTGTGGTTAAATTGTAGACTTGTGCCAATTGTTTGGTATTGCAAGCCACGTTGCAGCAACTTATTTGACAAAACAATGGACTTTTGGTATTTGGAGGAGTGGATTTTGGGTGTTGGCGGTAAGGCATGAAGCCAACATGGACTAATATGGGTTTTGGGTTGAAGCATAGAGAAATTTTGCTTTTACTTTTATGAATTGATCTGGGTTTTGAGTTGAAGCATAAAGAAATTTTGCTTTCATTGTTTTATGTTTTCTATCATTTGGTCTGAATTTATCACTTTAAGATTTGTTAATGTTTATTGTCTTATTGAAGTGCCCCATCTTGATTTAGTGAGTGGTTGTTTTGAGCAAATGGTAATTGGTCCTCACTATTTTTCTCCATTCTTGGCAATATGAGTACTTAATGTTGGTTTAATTTACTTCAGGGGAAGCATGTGCAGAGAAGACAAGCCAAGAAAGCTTTTGATTATGAGAAGAGTTGTAACGACCCGTACCTTCCTAAGTGAATGTTAATAGGGCCCAACGTAGACTTTTGGTTCTAACAAGATTTTAGCTTTGACTTTGGGTTTGTTAGGAAGGTCTTGAGCTCACGAGTTCAGTGACATGCAGCATGGGTGATTTAGAGTTACGGTTAAAAAGTTATGAACGTGATAAAAGAGCTCAAGGTTGACATTTTAAATTATTTGGAGTTTAGAGTTGACTTTGACATGGTTGCGTAGAGCTCGACTTCACGAATTCGTAGACACGTAGCATGCGTCGTTTGAAGCTACAATTTGAGAAATACGGAGGTTCAAAGTGAGGGGCAAAAATTATTTGGAGTTTAGAGTTGACTTTGACATGGTTACGTAGAGCTCGACTTCACGAATTCGTAGACACGTAGCATGCGTCGTTTGAAGCTACAATTTGAAAAATACGGAGGTTCAAAGTGAGGGGCAAACTTGTAATTTTGGGCAAAATGACTTTTAGAATTCCAGAAAATTCTGGAATTCTCTCTCTCTCTCTCTCTCTCTCTCTCTCTCTCTCCCCTTTATTTCTCACGCAGACCCCCTCAGCCTGTGACTTCCCTTCTCCTCTCCCCTGTGCGCACTGTCCAGCCATTCCGGCTGACCCAGCCCCCCTCCGACGACACCTCCAGCCGTCGACGAGCCTCCCCAGCCGCTCCTCCAGCGAGCCCCAGCCCACTTTCTTCTCTCTCTCCCGATCCCTCTTTTCCCCTGCGCGCGACTGGAGTTCTAGCTCCAGCTAATTCCGGAGACGGTAGGTGACGGGACTGGCCGAGAATCACTCCCCAGCCGCCGGCCAGCCACCCCGAGCTCCCCCACGACAGCCAGCCGTTCCCCCCTACGCGAAACGACGCCGGAAAAGCACCCAGCCGCCGCCACTTGTTCGTCAATTCCGGCCAGATTCCGGCGTCAATTTCCTTGATTTTAGGTGGGTTTTTCTCCTCTTCTTGTGGGCTTCCTTTCCCTTATTGTTTGGTGGTTTAATTTTGAGAAATTGTGAGAGACTGAATTTGGGGGTTTGAAGGTAATTCTGGGTTCTCTTGGAAAACTAAGATTGGGTATGTGTTTTATTTGGTTGGAAGACCCGTATCTTGTTAAGTGTTAAGCTTCACGTAGATTTGCATTATTTTTAATAGCGAAGTTTAAGTATAATTCGAGGTCAATTGGAGAATTTAGTAAGACCCTAAGTAATAGTTTTGGGAAGATAAGTGTGATATCAAAAGGTGGAAGCGGTGAAGAATTGGGAATGGCCAACTTGTGTAACGGAGATAAGGAGTTTCCTTGGACTAGCTGGTTATTACCGGCGTTTTATTGAAAACTTTTCGAAGATTTCAGCGCCACTTACTCGGCTAACCAGGAAGGGAGTCAAGTATGAATGGAGTGACGAATGTGAGTCTAGTTTTCAAGAATTGAAGAACAGATTGACGTCAGATCCAGTTTTAACACTCCCAGATGGTGATAGTGGATTTGTGATCTACAGTGATGCATCGAGAAAAGGTCTGGGTTGTGTATTAATGCAAAATGACAGGGTGGTAGCCTATGCTTCTAGACAACTTAGGAAACATGAGTTGAATTATCCCACCCATGATTTAGAGCTAGCAGCGGTAGTTTTTGCCCTGAATATTTGGAGACATTATTTGTATGGCATGTCTTGTCAGATTTTCACTGATCACAAGAGCCTCAAATATTTGCTCACTCAAAAAGAACTTAATTTGAGACAGAGAAGATGGTTAGAATTGATAAAAGATTATGATTGCACTATTGAGTACCACCCTAGAAAGGCCAATGTAGTGGCAGATGCTTTGAGTAGGAAGGCTTCAAGTAGCTTGGCACATGTGAGAACAGTACACCTACCTTTATTGGTGGAGTTAAGAACAACAGGAACTAGCTTGTCGGTGGATGAAACTGGGGCCTTGCTAGCAAATTTTCGAGTTAGATCGGTGTTGATTGATAAAGTGTGCCAGGCACAATCTAAGGATCCTGTGTTACTAAAGCTTAAAAGTGAAGTGGAAAAAGGATTGAGAACGGATCTTTCAGTAAGAGAAGACGGAGCTTTGCTGATGGGCACTAGATTATGTGTCCCAACAGATGAAACACTACGAAGAGAAATTTTGGAGGAAGCTCATAGTTCTGCTTATGCTATGCATCCAGGAAGTACCAAATTGTACCGTACACTAAAGGAGCATTATTGGTGGCCAGGTATGAAAAGGGAAATAGCAGAATTTGTCGCGAGGTGCTTAATTTGTCAGCAAGTGAAGGCGGAACGTCAAAAACCGTCAGGTCTGATACAACCACTTCCTATTCCTGAATGGAAATGGGAACACATTACCATGGATTTCTTATTTAAACTTCCTCGCACACAGAATGGCCATGATGGTATTTGGGTGATTGTAGATAGACTCACGAAATCAGCTCACTTTTTACCAATTCGTGAGACATATACCCTGGATAAGCTAGCAAAGCTTTTTGTGGATGAAGTGGTGAGTCTACATGGTGCCCCAGTATCCATTGTATCAGATAGGGATTCGAGGTTTACCTCTCGATTTTGGGAGAGTTTACAGCGAGCTTTGGGTATGAAGCTACATTTAGTACTGCTTTTCATCCACAAACGGATGGACAATCAGAGAGGACAATACAAACTTTGGAAGACATGTTAAGATCGTGTGTGTTACAATTCAAAGGCGGGAATTGTGAATTTGGGGTTGGAAAGTACCACTTTATTGGAGTTGAGATTAATCTGACCCTTTAATCGCAAAATTTAAGAAATTATTGTTGATTTTAGAATTTTATTAAGCGGGTTATTAACTTAGGTTGTATAGAAAAGACCGCGGTTAACGAAACCTCAAATATAGTCGTAGACGGACATTTTAAATGAGGGAACTAATGATGTATTTATCTTTTTCGTATAGGGACTACACCCGAGATTGAGGGCGACCCAGCCGAACAACGAGACTAGACTCCTTAACAGTGAGTGGACTTTGTTTTATTTAAAGTTTATTTTATTTTACAATTGAATTTTATTTATCTCGTGAGTTGCTTGGTCGTGAATTTCATCTATCAATATTGATTTTGGGATCTCGATCGTTATTAAATGTGTTAGACGGATTAATATTTCTTATCAATTTTATTTATGTTTGAGGTTTTGGGAAAACAACTTTCAAGTAAAGTTTTCTGGAACAATTATCGATTTCCCCATAATTTTAAGAAAGTTTTCAAATAAATTATTCAATTTCAATGTGAATGTTTGTGGACGGATGGTTTTGGATCTTATTAAGCACCCATTTAGTACCCGTTCTGGACATTTGAATTATATAGGTCTTTGGGACCCATCACGGCATACACATAGGCTTTGAGCCGTGTGCTGGGATGCTTTGCCCTTTGGGGGCGGCCCTGCGTGCACGTACGGCAGGTTGTTGGCCCTGCATTTGTATGACAGACTCCGGCTCTGCACATGTATGGCAGGATATCACCCTGCATGCGTATAGCAGGCTATGGGCCCTGCGCATGTACGGCATGCTATACGGGGAAATTGGGAGCGAATAAAATATTTGATTTAAATCTTAAGATTTTGCTTATGCGGGAAAACCTTGTGGTTTTGCATGATGAAATTTCCGTTCTTTTAAAATGAGAAATCACAAAGTATTTTTACTAGCTATTGTAAATGATTGTTAAAGGAAATTATTAAATCTATTTCAAAAACTGGGGGTTTTCATGCAAAGTTGTGGGGTCCTTGTGAAAATTTTTCGGTAAATTGTAAAAGTTTATTTTATTTTTGTCCACTCACTGGGTTGTCTCACTTTTTCCTTTGTGTTGTTTTTTTTTTTTTAAATTTCCCCCAGGTAACTGCGGTGGTGCGGTCGAGCAGGAGATACGTCGAGGATCTCGTAGATTTTGAAACTTGTAAATTTTCTATTTTTATTCTAATCTAGTTATGCTAATTAAGGTGGTTGGACTATAACGGTGTATATGACACTTTATTAGAAAAAAATGTTACCTTAGTTTCCTTTTGTTATGATTTTGGGTCGGAGACCCTTGCTTGTGGTAGAGGAGCTGGTTTAGAAGTGTATTTTACAGGTTTTCTAAGGAAGGGTTAATCCAGGGTTAGTCCAATTTCAGGGGAGGTTCTGCCGAATTTTCGGTAGAATTTTCCTTGACATTGGATTCCCGCAGGATCACCCCGAGTTCAAGGGTGGAATTCGGGGAGGGTCCTGTCAATTGGTATCAGAGCATAGGTTTAGAATTCCTCTAACTTTGCACCAAGTGTGCATACCTGTTTTTAAGAATTTCCTTATTTTTTTTATAGGAATCATGCCTCCTCGATGTGGCCGACCGCCGAGGGACCACCACAGAATTCCTGAGGGTGGAGATGAGGCTGCTCCGGGTTTTGAGCAGTCCATTGATCGGTTAGTTGAAGCTATGACCACTGCGGTACACACTAGAGGACATCAAGAAGGAGACTATAGTATTGAGCGTGCCCATAGGCTTGGGGCAACTACTTTTAGAGGCACGACTGATCCCGCAGTGGCAAATGATTGGATAGTGCGATTAGAGAGGATTTTTGAGGTTATGAGATGCCCAGAAGAAGAGAAGATGGTCTTAGCTTCATTTCTTTTGGATGGTGATGCCTACCTTTGGTGGGAGACAGAAAAGGTAGGACTTGGGGTTGACGAAATCATGTGGGATAGATTCAGAAGGGCCTTTTACGAGCAGTACTATCCCCGGGTTTACTGTGATGAGAAGAGGGCAGAGTTTCAGAGGTTGAGGCAGGGATCTATGTCTGTAGTGGAGTATGAGAGGAAATTCACCGAGCTTGCCAGGTTCTGCCCACATCTGGTGGCAAACGAGAGAGAGAAATGCTCCCGATTTGAGGATGGCTTGAGAGAGGAAATTCGCACAGTAGTTGCTGCAGCCATCCATTCCACTTATGCTAATTTAAGGGAGGCTGCTATGAAGGTAGAAAGATCCCTTGTTGAGAGAAATAGGAGTGGAACAAGGCGAAATCTTCAGCAGAGCTCGATTGTGGGTGGACCCAGTCAGGGAGCATCCAAGAGGGGCAGTTTTAGTTTCAGCTCTTCAAGAAGTGGTGGAGCAAGAAGTTTTAGACGAGGTCCTGGTGGTAGCAGAGGGATTAGTCTCGGACCGCATGCAAATCTACAGTCACGGGACAGTTCGGCAAGATTCACAGAACACTCTGGGAGACAGCAGGGCAGTCGGATCGGTGGAACCCACCACACTACATGTCGAAGTTGTGGTAGGTTTCATAGTGGACCCTGCCAAGGAGATAATACGGGATGCTTCCACTGTGGACAGCCAGTACATTTCAAAAGAGAGTGCCCTTTGTTACAACAAGGCGATGGTGGGGCCTCGGGATCCACTCCCCATCGGGGACAGTCTTCTAGCGCACAGAGTTGGATTCAGGGCATGCCCCAAGCTGTAGGCGATACGTCCAGCAGTGGGGCTCAATCTAGTCTCTGGTAGAGGTGGAGCATCGTAGAGAGGTCAAAGGAGACGCCCCAGAGCTCAGGGTAGAGTGTTCGCCATGACCCAACAGGAGGCACAGGATTCACCAGACGTCATTATGGGTACGTTGCTTATCCTTGGGCAAAGAGCTCGTGTCTTGATAGATTCTGGGGCCACACATTCTTTTATTTCACATAAATTTGCCAGAAGTATCAGTAAGAAACCTACCCCTCTAAACGGAGAATTAGTAATAGAGACGCCAGCTGGAACGCCAGCTGGAACTCCACTGAGGTTTATAAAAGTTGTCCTATAGAAATCGAAGGTCAAAGTTTGGAGGCCGATTTGATTTCCTTGGAAATATATGATGTGGATGTGATTCTGGGTATGGATTGGCTTGCTACACATCATGCTTCTGTGGATTGTTTCCACAAGAAAGTAATTTGTAAAAGATCAGGACAACAGGAAGTAGTGTTCCAAGGTGAGCGCAAAATCCTTCCATCTAGTTCGATTTCTGCCTTAGTAGCTAGACGGTTGCTTAGAAGGGGTTGTGAAGGGTACTTAGCTTATGTGACTGATACGCATGTTAAGAAGGTAGAGATTGGAGACCTTCCGGTGGTGCGGGAATTTCCGGACGTATTTCCAGATGAACTTCCGGGATGGCCTCCAGTAAGAGAGATAGACTTTGCTATTGAGTTAGTCCCTGGCACAGCACCTATCTCTCAGGCACCGTATAGAATGGCTCCAACTGAGTTGAAAGAGTTGAAACTTCAGTTACAGGAATTAATAGATAAGGGATTTATACGACCCAGTGTTTCTCCCTGGGGTGCACCGGTGTTATTCGTAAAGAAGAAGGATGGAACGTTGAGGTTATGCATCGATTATCGGCAACTCAATAAGGTTACTGTGAAGAACCGGTATCCTTTACCTTGTATTGACGACCTGTTTGATCAGTTGCAAGGTGCAAGGGTCTTTTCCAAAATTGACTTAAGATCAGGATATTATCAATTGAGGATTAAGGAGACAGACGTACCTAAGACTGCTTTTAGAACTAGATATGGACACTTCGAGTTCTTGGTAATGCCTTTTGGGTTGACTAATGCTCCCGCGGCTTTTATGGACCTTATGAATCGAGTGTTCCATCCCTACTTGGATCGGTTTGTAATTGTGTTTATTGATGACATTTTGGTGTACTCCCGAGATGACGATGAACACAAGGAGCACTTGAGAACAGTGCTCGTACATTGAGGGAAAACCAACTTTATGCTAAATTTAGTAAGTGCCAGTTTTGGTTGAATAAGGTAGGGTTCTTGGGGCACGTGATTTCCGCTGAGGGTATCATGGTAGACCCTCAAAAGGTAGAATGGAGGTTAATTGAGGAAGTTACTGGATTAAAAATAAGCTAGTGGCATGGGTTTTGAGTTGAGACGGAAAATAAGTTGGTTTATAGTTTGAATTTAGGATTATGGAGCGAAAGGCCTAGAAGTCACACTTTCTAGTTTTTCAGTTATTATTTGGGATAGTATTCTAACGTTTTGTCGTTCTTGTGTTAGGCGACACTCCCGAGTCCAAGGACTATCCATTTGGAGACCAAGGCTAGGCTATCTCTGTGAGTGGACTTCATTCCCTAAACTTGTTTATAAATTTCTTATTGATTTTTATGATTTAATTCGTATTTATATTTGAGTTTTAATTGAGTTTATAAATTGAGAAACATTATTCGATTCTTGAGTATGGAAAACGGATTTGATGTGCTTGGGAACGTTTTGATTTCTCAAATGAACATATGTGGTTTACTCGAATTTGGAAATATTACAGGTTTGGTTATCGAAAAAGGAATTTTATACTTGTTGGTTTAATGATTTCCCAATTTTGGAAAGGTTATATGATTTATGGGCAAAAAGGAGATTTATGGGAAAAGGATTTTTAAACCACCCTTGCAGTACCCTTCAGGTTATCAGATTATATAGGTCTTTGGGACCCATCACGGCACACACATAGGCTTTGGGCCGTGTGTCGGGATGCCTAGCCCTTTGGGGGTGGCCCTGCGTGCACGTACAGCAGGTATATTGGCCCTGCATGCGTATGACAGACCCTGGCTCTGCACATGTACGGCAGGATATTGACCCTGCATGCGTACGGCAGGTCGTAGGCCCTGCGCAAGACCCTGGCTCTGCACATGTACGGCAGGATATTGACCCTGCATGCGTACAGCAGGTCGTAGGCCCTGCGCATGTACGGCAGGATTATTGGCCTTGCATGCGTACGGCAGGTTCGGTGGGTAACTGTTGGGTGCGAATTTCTATTATGATATCAATTCCAAAGTGATATTTAGCAACTTAACTAGTTTTATTGATTTTCCAGAAAATCTCAAAGGAATTTTAAAGTATGGATTTACTCATAGAGTTTTCAATGGATTTTATGAAAGTTATTTAAAACTGGGGGGGATTTTAAAAAGAAACGTGAGGTCTTGGTGCCAAGCTATTTCTTTAGTTTGTTGTAATAACAGATTTTTATCATTTTGGTTATATGTTTCTTATTTTCGTCCACTCACTGAGTTGTCTTACTAGTTTTATCCTTTTTTATTGTTTTAAATTTTCCCCTAGGTTGTAGCGGTGGAACGGTCGAGCCAAAGACGTCAAGGCACATTTATAAAGTTGTGAAGTAGTAGGAAATTCGTTCTCTTTGTATTTTATTTTCTATAGTAAAGTTTGTAGCACCACTTTGTAATTTAGTGAAAAAGGAAATTGATGGGTTTCGGAAATTGGGTCGGAGACCCTTTGGTTGTGGTAGAGGAGCTGTGATGCTTAGAAGTGTTTTTGCAGGTCTTCATGGAGAAAGGGTTCATCCAATTTCAGGGGAGGTTCTGCCGAAATTTCGGTAGGATTTTCCTTGATATTGGATGCCCGCGGGATCACTTCGAGTTCCAGGGTGGAATTTGGGGAAGGTCCTGTCAAGAGTAGTAATAGCCAAACATCTAATTAAGCCGCTTTTTTTTCTTTTTCCTTTTTATCTCATTATGTTGTATAATATTACTTAGATCCTGATTATATTATTTAAAGTTTCATAAGTCTTTCTTATATGATAGTCACAATACATGATTGTTACAATAAAGTAATTGTTACTGTCATACTAATAATAAACTAGCATTGATTATTATTGTCGGATAATAACAATAAGGTGATTGTTATTGTCAGATAGTAACAATAAAGTGATTGCTACTCTCGGATAGTAACAATAAGGTGATTGCTACTCTCGGATAGTAAAAATTAGGTGATTGCTACTGTCGGTCAGTAACAATTAGGTGATTGCTACTGTCGGTTAGTAACAATAACATGTAGTTGCAATACCTAATTGTTCTCTAGATGTGGTTGTTATTGTTCGATAGTAACAATTCTCTAGATGTGGAAAAAAAAAAAACAAACTTCATTTTTTTGTTTTATCCTATTTTTGATGCTTTTATGCAAAAACAAAAAATGTAAGATTTATATAAGTTGCCTTGTTTTTTATTTTTTTGGAAAGTAAAAATAGTTACTATTTGACAGTAACAATTATTTAGATATAGGAAATAAAAAATTGTAGTTTAAAAAAAAAAATACTGTAGCACTCTACAGTAATGCTGTTACTGTAGCATTTGGGTTTTTAAAAAGTGGACTGGTAGGGAAATTGTCTTCCGCATATGGGCTTTTTAATCCCTGCCTTTGTCCAAATGGACTTATAAAAAAAAAGCCCTTTGTAATAAGGTTCTTTCTAATTTAGATTAATTTATGTTTATGACGTTTAATTAATTAGTATTTTAATTTTTTAGGTTACAAAAAGCAAAAATAGCCTAAGAGAAATGGAAGAAGCCCCAAAGAAAGAAGCAAGAAGAAAAAATTTAAAAGCCCAGCTGCCGACCCACCTTGTTGGAAACTGAAGGGTAGCAGCAGCAACCCAAGCCCGCGGGAGGCGAACGAACACAGCTCTCTGTTTGAAGAATCATTCCATGTGAGCTATCAAGCCCAGCCTCTAAGCCAACTACCCAAACCCAGTTCTCCCTCTGAAGCCGCATGCGCGCTGCAACCAAACTAACTAGTTGGCTCAACTGATTAATCTTCCTCTCAGCCCTCCCAGCGTTACAGCTGGCCATGTGCACCTGTGCCCAGCTGCTGCCAACCTTTTTACTTTTTAGTCCGTGCTTTATCTCTCTCTTCTCAACCTCTCCTTTCGCAACATGTTTCCCTCTAGCTGATATTTTCAGCCAAACCTGTGCCGATATAACGCAAATTTCAGCCTTTGTTGGGGAATTTTTGCCTCTCTTTTACTTTTCTGCCAAGTTTTAAAATTTTTCTTAAGATTTCTCTCAAAACTTTTTACCTATGATGTTAGAGAGAGAATAAAAAGATATTTTATTGATGTACATTTTAATTAATGTAATAAAATTTAGTTTATTTTCATGCCTCTTTTTTCCTTTCTCTCTTATTTATTTTTAAGCTTTTGAGTTATTTTCTTTATTTGCTCTTAGTATCAATGTTATTTTATTTCTCTTTTTCCTTTTATTTTAATTCTAAACCCATGGGTGGTCCCTAAACCTCTTTACCAAGATGAGGGGGAAGCACATCTATGAATATCATCAACATAAATCTTTTAGTTAATTTCCCCACTATTTAGTTCTTACAAGCCTTGGATCTTGTTTATACAATGAGAAACATCTTTCACCCATGATGTCATATATTATGGGTAGTTAGAACCTCTTCCCACATTTTTGCCTTATGATAAATCTTTTTAACACATGCTTTTTGAACCCTACTTTTTGAGCAAGAATAAGATCTACCATACAAGTAATTAATTTTGGAGCATAAATCATAAATATCTTTGGATGAGGGCATCAAGTTAACTTTTAGGTGCCTTCTTTTGTGGGAAATAACGAAGAGATTTACTAGAAAGTAGTTTTGGTGGTGTGGAACCCTAACCTTGGTTTTTATACCATTGTTCAACCCCAAAACCAAAATGTGTCATTTCTCCTCTCTAGATTTAACATTTAAAGTCTTGCTCTTTTATTTACTTTAAATTCTTGCATTTAAATTCCTAGCCTGATTTTAATTACATTTTGTTCTAGTAACCTAAAAATCAACCAACCATTTCTAAGCTTGGTTAGATTTAAACTAATTAAAGTCTACACAAAGTGTATCCATTCTTTAACATTCTCTTGGGTTCAATCGATATTGCTCTTGGGTTCAATCGATATTGCTCTTCACGAAACCTTTACTACAAAGATTCGTACTATTGTGAGTAAATTATAAATAAAAATTTACAACAATAGTTATATATGTTAATGAAATTTTGTGTAATTAGCTATTTCCTAGCAACAAAACAATCACTCTGTAAGTATAAGATTAGTTAAAATTAAGTGAGTCAAGTGTTGTTGATTTTAATCGAAGATTAAAGTAAAACAAGGTTCGAGGTTGAAGTGTTGATCAAGCCGTGTCTCAATGTTCAATTCCTATTAGGGTCAAGGTAGAGACCATGCATGCATTCTAGGTGATTAAAAATTCATTTATATGCCTTTAAATGTGTTTTAATATCTTTGGGTTTGGAAAAGGATGTTTGAAAATGTAGAAAAATTGGTTTTTGGTCTAGAGGACCGGTCCCAAGAAACATTTGTTTTCTCTGATCGATCCTATGCTTAAGAGGATCGATCCCACATGCTTCAGAGGATCGATCCCACAACAACAAGGTTTTTCTTTGTCGTGCATAGGATTGGTCCTATGCTTCAGAGGACCAGTCCTACCCGTGATCTTTTGTAATTTTGTTTTTTGAATCCCTGTTTTTCAAGATTTTAAAAGTTCTAATTAATTGCAAACTCTTTACTAATTGGTTTATGTTTTGCTTCCTAGGTTATTAAGGTTTGTCTCTTATAAATATATTGTTTTAATCTTAAATCTAGTTAGCTCACTTATATTACATAATTTGAGAGATTGTGCATTCTAGGGTTTAGTGTTTGAGGTTTTTATTGATTTTATAGACATCCTATTTGCATAAACACTAATCATATATGCAAACTCTTTACTAATTGGTTTATGTTTTGCTTCCTAGGTTATTAAGGTTTGTCTCTTATAAATATACTGTTTTAATCTTAAATCTAGTTCACTCACTTATATTATACAATTTGAGAGATTGTGTATTCTAGGGTTTAGTGTTTAAGGTTTTTATTAATTTTATAAACATCCTATTTGCATAAACACTAATCATATAGGATATTTCATCGTGCATAAACATAGATAGGTTGAATAGATTGTTCCTTGTGAATCTATTCAATCTATCACATCTATTCATACATCCTCCATCTTAGGTTAAACTCGAGCATCAAGGTTCAAGCCGAGTTCTTGGGCTATTGTCTTTAGGGCATTCGCAAGAAGGTCTCTACTCAATTTAAGTGATCGAAGAGATACAAGTGACGTGCGGTCAGTTTTACTTTTCTAAGAAGGAATCTAGATTAGTTTGGATCGAATCGTTGGTTGTAACTGTTCAGGTATCATAGTGAATTGTTCATCTGGACTAGGTCCAACAGTTTTTTCCAGTTGAGGGTTTTCCGCGTCAACAAATATCTGTGTTCATTGTGTGTTTGATTGTTTACTTGATTAGGTTTGTTTGATTTTAATCTGCTTCTTAATTAATCAACTTGGTAAAATTAAAATTAGGTAAATTATTGATAAAGTCTTTTCACCCCCTATAGGCTTGTTTAGTGATCTAAAAAGGGAATCTCAATTGGTATCAAAGCCAGTCACTAGTTTCACTCAGTGAGGTTCCAGATTAGATCCATGAGAATGGATCGTGTAAGCAGTTTCATTGCTCATCCTCTACTGTTTGATGGTAGTAACTATGTTGCTTGAAAACTAAGATGAAAGCTTTTCTTTGGGCTCTTGATGATCATGTGTAGCACACAATTGTGTATGGCTGGACTCCTTTAGTCAACACAGATTCAAAAGACCTAAGACGTTTGAATAATTGACTAATGCTGAGAAACTCCATAGTACTAATAACCATAGAAGCTTGAATGCGATTTTCACAGCCATGATTTATGACTAGTTCAAAAATAGTTCACACTTTAAAACCTCTAAAGAGGCTTGAGATATTCTACAGGTTACCCATGAGGGAACTTCTTTTGTCAAAAAGTCTAATTTGTAAATGCTAACTACTAAATTTGAAAATATCAAAATGCTTGAGGATGAGATGTCTTCTGATTTTCATGCTAAGTTGAGTGATATTATGAATTCTTGCTATAACCTAGGTTATTGGATTCTTGAACATAGAGTGGTCAAAAATGTCATTAGGGTACTTCCTTCTCGCTTTTATGCTAAAATAACTCTCATAGAAGAAGTTAAAAACTTAAACACTTTGAGAATTGAATACTTAATAGGCTCACTAAAAACCTTTGAAATGCAATTTCCTGAACCTAAGAAGGTAAAAAGTGTTGCTCTTAAAACTGCTAATGAATTCTCTAAAGAATTTGATAGCAATGATGGGTCTGATGCTTTCATAACTATAAAAGATTTGACTTTGTTTGCTAATAAATGTAGACGCATGCTTAAGTCAAATAAAGGTAAGTCAGGTAATAAGAGTTTTGAACAAGAGCAGAGTGTCAAGTGAAAGTCTAAGATGAATGTTAGGTCAAAGAAAAATGTTCAGTGTTTTGAATGTCAATGTTATGGTCATCATGCGTCTGATTGTGCTAACACTAAGAAGAAAAAGAATGAAGGGAACAATAAGGCAATGAATGCAACTTGGAGTGATAGTGAGTTTGAGTCTGAGTCTGAGTCTAATAGTATTTATGGTGAAAACAATTATATTGCTTTAATTGTGAAATTAGATAATGAGGGTGAACATGATGAGGATAAAGGACTTGGAAGATGATCAAAATGAAAACATTTTTTAATATACAAGGAGTTGTATGATGAGTGTTATAAGAGCAAGAAAAAATGTCTTAAGATGTCTAAATAATTACTCACAATTGAGAATGAGAAGAATGTTTTGTTGGATGAAAATTATTTTTTGTGTGGTAAATTGTTTGCTCTTGAGAATGATAAATGTATGCTTGAAAAAGAAAAATCTGTCTTGGTTGATAAATTGAATGTGCTTGAGAATGAAAAATCCTCATTTGTGCTTGAGAATTTTGTTTTGCATGATAATTGTTTGTTTGATAATTCTAATGTGCAAAATAGGTTGGTTGAGAAAGAAAATGATTTGAATAATTTGCTTGATAAAATTAGGTTCTTAGAACATAGTTTTAATGAGCAAGTTAATTTGGTAGAATCCATTTTCTTTGAAAAGGTAAGACTAGAGCATGATCTTGAAGAGACAAAAGAAAAGATTGAAAAATTAACCATAGGAGCTGAAAAAATTGATAAGATGTTGAGCTTTGAGAAGACCTTTGGTGATAAGATAGGTTTAGGTTTTGTAAGTGAAGAGTCCAAATCATGTGTCCCTACAACTAATTAAGTTCGTGAAAGCTATAAAACCTAAACTCTCCAACATAGGTTCTTCACCTTTAGTGACCCATTCTTCTAAGGTGACTTCCAAATCCAAGTTTTACCCGTGTGTCATCATTATGGTAGGCGTGGTCATATTTGGCCTAGATGTAACCTTTTTAGGAAGAACACTAGGAATTCTTTTAAGCCTACAATGAACAAGGGTAGAAATTCTCTTCAGGATCAAGTTCAAGCACTTATAAATGAAGCTAATAGGTTTCAAAGTCTATTTCTCTTTCTACACCTAACATACTTAAGGTTAAACAAATTTGGGTTAGGAAAGAAAAGAAAATTTTTTTTGGTGATTGTGCAGTTGACTAAGTCTTCTATGTCATAGTCAAATATCTAGAGTCTCATTTTATCAATTTTCGAAAAAATATTATAAGAAGCATCAGGCCAAAGACATCTTCATTGATCAAGCAAAGAGTCTACGTAATCTCATGTTAATCTATCCCATAACAGTTTTAATATAAAAATATGAGATCTCCATTGACTATAATGACATAAGAGATATTATTGATAAGAATTAAAATTCAAAATCACAAAGTCACAACGGCAATTATTCAACAAATAATAATCACTGTCACACTTACATTCAAACTCTTGATTATGGTTACAAATCCTTATAGTGTTTCCAACACATGTCCATTACCCTTTTTAATCACTGTGCAATCAATCAAATTTCCAAAATAAAGTATGCATCAGAGGTACTTGCCTTTATTATACCTGAACGCTTGTTGCGAGTGTGTTAAAATCTCGTCCCCAGAACAAATACATTGTGAACCCAATTTCAAAATCCAAGAAATATTGAATCCTTAAATCAATTATGGCAGGCTTAACATAAATCGAATGGGCCAAATAACCTCCATCTCATTCCTTTCAGTCTCCAAAGTTGTAAAGAAATAACGATTAATGTGCAACTGCTCAAACTCTTCCAAAGTCGATTTTTGCTCCATTCCTTCGAGTGTACTCGAAGGAGAGTTACCATCCTCAAGAAATTCAAATATTTCTTGGAAACCTTAGATCCATCTTGCAGACTTTCCTTCTCAAACATTCCCAAAATTTCATTGGTGTCAATTCTATAAAGTTGCGAAAATACTTAGCTTACAGCTTACGTCCTTATTCTTTAAAAGCTTTTTCAAGTCCAACTTGATCTTCCAAATAACTTTGGTTTAGATCCTTCTAAGGTAGAGCACGGTTGTGAGCTCAAGACAACGTCTTGTCAACTAGATTAACTGAATTAGAAGGAATAATATCTCAATAAACTGAATTTGAAGAAGCAAATCAACTCGCATTCAAGAGAAGGACTTTGAAACTTTGTGGAAACAACATCCACAATTTTAAAAGAAGTTTCCAAATTCGAAATAAAGAACTCGGGTTTAACTCTCAACAAATCCTCTTGAAAATCGAATGGTAATCCTCTAGGGATTTGTAAACAAACCTTGCGTTTTGAACACATTTTAATAAAACATTTGTTGAAAATGACAAGTATTTTAAAAAAAAACTATTTGAAAATACTTTACTAAAATTTTGAAAGAAAACCTTCGGAAAGTAAAAATTAAAAAAAAAATTAAGAGCTTTCACAAATCCGAAGATAAACGTTTGAAAACTAAGTAATTGCAAAAAATTTTTAAAGCATTGCTCTGATACCACTTAACTATCACACCCTGAACCCTAGGTGTGAAACAGGGACACCTATATGGAATATCTCAAACTAATTCAGTATTAATCTCCCAAGATACCCAAGGCAAGTTAAGTCTTTTGTTTTAGTACGGGTTGGATCAGGGACAATAAATAAATAGTGAAAACATGAGAAGTAAAATGAAAACTTATTTTATAAAACCAACCTCAAAGTTATGGCAGTTCATTTCAACCTTGAAGAATTTAATAAAATTATAAGTTACATAACAAGTTTTAATTAAACGTGCCAAAGCTAAGTAACATTCAATATTAAAGTAAATTGCTAAAAAAAAATCCAAACAATGGAGGAAAAATAATTAAAACCATACTTGACAAGAAATAACACTTAAATGAAGACACCAATTTAACCCAAATAGTTGACAAGCCCATGATGCCGCTTCACTCGATCCTTGTCCAAGTTCGTCTCTTACTATGCTATGTACCTAGAAAAACATCCAATAAACAAGAAATAAACAAAATGTAGTAAGTAAACATCACATACTATCATAGCTTCCCCTCAGGGGACCCTGGCTAGTTTGAAAACCACAAAATTTCTCAGTGTAAGACATAGTAGAAATCCTCTTCAAAACGGATCTGTAAATCATTCAATATATATATATATATATATTTATATATATAATGCTTCCCCAAATATTTCCTTTGAAAACCTTCCAAAAACCTTGTGTGAGTTGGCCGAAACATAACATGCAAATGTGTAATAAATTATTCATACATGATCGTCGATACACTTTTGGTGCAACTACGGCTAGCCATAATTTTAACCATATTGAAATTTCCTTTTTAGATCACTAAACAAGCCTAGAGGGGGGTGAATAGGCTTTATCAATAATTTACCCAATTTTAATTTTACCAAGTTGATTAATTAAGCAACGGATTAAAATCAACTAAACCTGATCAAGTAAATAATCAAACAACCATACAATGAACACATATATTTGTTGACGCAAAAACTATCAACCAGTAAATATCGCGGGACTTAGTCCAGATAAACAATTCACTATGATACCTAAAAAGTTACAACCAGTGACTCGATTCAAACTAATCTAGATTCCTTCCTAGAAAAGTAAAACTGACTTCACGCCACTTGTATCTCTTCGATCATTTGAATTGAGTAGAGACCTTCTTGCCAACTCCCTGAAGAAAAGAGCTCAAGAACTCAGCTTCCACCTTGATGCTCAAGTTCAACCAAAGATGGAAGATGTATGAATGGATGTAATAGATTGAATAGATGCACAACGAACAATCTATTCAACCTATCTATGTTTATGCACGATGAACTATCATATATGATTAATTTTTATGCAAAGAGGATGTTCATAAAATCAATAAAAATCTCACACACTAAACCCTAGAATGCACAGTTTCTCAAATTGTATAATATAAGTGAGCTAACTAGATTTAAGATTAAAACAATATAGTTATAAGAGACAAACCCTAATAATCTAAGAAACAAAACATAAACCAATTAGAAACTATCAATTAGAACTTTTAAAATCTTGAAAAACTGGGATTTAAAGCACAAAATTGCAAAAGTTCACTCGTAAAACCAGTACTCTAAAGCATAGTATCTATTCTATGCACAACGGAGAAAAACCTTAAGCGTGGGTGACAGGACCGACTTTGAATTCCACCCTGGAACTCGGAGTGATCCCGCGGGAATCCAATATCAAGGAAAATCATACTGAAAATTCGACAGAACCTCCCCTGAAATTGGACTAACTCTTTTTAAAAGAAACCTGCAAAAGCACTTCTAAACACTCTGACTGGACCCTCCCCGAATTCCACCCTGGAACTCGGAGTGATCCTGCGGGCATCCAATATCAAGGAAAATCCTACCGAAATTTCGACAGAACCTCCCCTGAAATTGGACGAACCCTGTCTCCGAAGACCTGCAAGAAAAACACTTCTAAGTATCCCAGCTCCTCTACCACAATCCCAAAGGGTCTCCGACCCAAATTTCAAAGCCAATTAATTAAGTTTTTCACTAAGTTACAGAGCGGTGCTACAAACTTTACTATAAAAAATAAAATACAAAGGGAACGAATTCCTACTGCTTCACAACTTTATAATAATGCCTCGACGTCTTTGGCTCGACCGTTCCACCGCTACAACCTGGGGGAAAAATTTAAAATAACAACAAAGAATAATTCTAATGAGACAACTCAGTGAGTGGACGGAGATAA